>JBBPRK010000716.1:0-18564 GCA_038093075.1 Boletus patriciae
CTCGAGTCTCACCACGCCCGACTCCCACCGCCCACAATGCGCCGCGCCCACAGCGTCCGCACCTACCCCCGCACATCCCTCTCCCTCAGCACCGACCAAACCGACCTCAGCGTCCTCCGCGAATCCGACGACCCCCCCTCCATCGAAGACACCCTCCGCAAACAACTCCTCGACAAAGACCGAGAAAACGACAAGGTCGAGTCCGACGCTCTTTTCATGGTAACATCTTGACACCCACTCACGCACACCCGCTCGCTCGCCAGCTCCAATCAACGATCCTCACCCTCCAAACCCAACTCGCCTCCCGTCCCCCCCTCGAAACCATCCTCTCCCTCGAAAAAGAATACAAGAATCTAGACCTGATACTCCAGGGAACGCAACGCGAAAACGAACGGTGCATGGCGGAACTCGAGCGCGTGCGGACGCGCGAACGGTCGCTCGAACAGGCGTTGGCAAAGTTGGCGGGCGAGAATTGGCAGGTACGACCTCCCCCCCCTCTCTTCTTCGTGTGTGGATTTGGAACGTTAAATCGTGCGTAGACGGTGTTGGATATAGGGCCGGCCTCGGCGACCGTCGTCGCCCGGGCGATGGGGTCATCGTTCTTGAATCGGGCGACGGCGACACCGCTGTCGTCTTGTGAAGCTTCCGAGCCGCCTCCTGCAGCGTCACAAGCTTCCATCGAGGCCACGCTGTCTCAAATGGAGCAAATCCGCCTCCTGGTGCTAGGCATGGAACAGCGCATGCAGGACCGCGAGGAAAAGTTGACGAAAACGATTGAACGCGCCGAGGTTCAGGAAGTAAAGTGTGAGGCATTGAGAAAGGAAGTGTTACCCACCAAGATAGCGGCATAAGGTTACGGCAGAAGAAGTTGCAGAGATTGTATTCCCCTTGTCACCATCATTTGTATTCTAGGACGACTCCAATACCCCCTGTATGCATACCTGTATAAGCGAGCACGACCAAGGATTCTCATAATATAACACACTCGCGGCAATATATTGCAACTACACAAATGACAGTGGGTAGAATAAATGTATGGTGGACATGCAGTATGGTAGCTGGACTTGACGATGCAAATGACTGGTTGACAGGATGGCTGCAAATTCTAGCGAAAGCCGAAAAATCGGATAAACATGAAGCGCACTTGAATCAGCTTTTTGAGCCCAGGAGGGCGATGCGAAACAAGGAACGTCGAGCTGATGGCGCATGGTAAATAGTAAAAGAAACGTGCACGTCTTGGATCGATGCAAATAAGCATGAATCAAATAACAAATGATGGTTGAGAGTTCGATGCGAAGATTGTTCTTTCGTGCAATGCGGAATACAAGGTCGGTGCGGCCGAGACGTAGTACAGCGTAGAATCGATGTAGGATATTTGCGTTTATTTCGATCGTCGTAGAGAATGCGATTGTGGAATGCTTGATCGATGATGGTGGGTGCCGTTGTGGCGAAGCTTGCAAGATCGGTGCGGAAGATGGCTCAGCCCAACGTACTAGTGCGTAAATTCTTGTGTGGTTTCCAATGTGGGGCGGAATCCCGGGCGTTCAGACGACAGATGACGTTGCAAAAGATGCCATGAAACAAGATGCGATGCTTGATGCTGGAATGGATGGCCAGGAATAACTCAGTATCCATAATAGGCGCGCTTGTAGGGCCATCGTCAGTCACAACAACATAAGAAATGAATCAAGTAATCGTGACCGACCATCCTGTCGCTGCGTAAACAGTCAGACCGCGGTGCAAACAGTCGAAAAAGAGACATACAAAAGCCAGATAACCTTGGATCCTGTCTTACATCCACGGAGCGTCACAATGTGCCCCCTGATACATTCGTAGAGCATCGTGCGTTGATCCTTGTCAGCCTGAAGCACATGGAATGACTGTTCGCAATTTCAGAGGCGTAAAACAACTTACCTGGGGCAGCACATTCGCGATGAGCTGACTGCCTGTAACGGACAAGGCAAGGTCAACAATCATGGCACGACGGCCACTGGAAGGTGACATCAGCGTGGCGTTCAAGAAGGTCGGATATCACTCACCCTTTCGCCGGCTCACACATCCTCTTCACGATCCTTGCGAGCGTCTCCGGACCCGTTTCCTTGAATGCCTTGGTGACCGACTTGAATCCCTGTTCATTGGTTGCATAGTCGAGCAAGTCAGCGATCAAGTGATCAAGACACATCTGACGGTGTTTCGGTGAACCATGTTCCAAGACTAGTGTGCGTCCGTCAGTACTGTATGCGGTTAGCCGTTGACACGTACTGTGTTGGATACAGTATGATCCCCATTGGTTTTTAGCGATTTCGCCAAAGACGACGGACCCCTGATTCAACAGTTCGTCTATGATACCATCTTTGGCAGATTCCTCCAGGTTCTCAAAGGCGTGCTGCGAATGATTGAATAACGGCTACGCGACTATTTCAATGAGGAGCGTCACCTGAACAACGAGGGACCCAGTTTCGTGACACGCAAGCGAGGCCCATTTGCCCTTGAGTGACTTGTTGACACTTGGAGGTGACTGAGTTCATATGCAAGCTTCGAAGCCCGAAATTACTCACTAAGCGAAGATCGGTGGCGCAGGAGGGGTCCAACTTAGTTCCATGATCTGGGTGCCACTCGTCAGAACGTGGAGGAAAGCGCTAGCGACGGAGATATACCTACCTTACTCCAAACATGAGAGGCATGCTTGTTCACCAATGTCAAAGCCGGATCGCCAAGAAGAAGCTCCGACACGATTAGCAACCTAATGTCTTCTTCACAATCGAGAGCCTTTTGCAGTACGTGACATCCGTAGCAATTGGTTGCAAGTTCGACCACTCGGCCCCTGTGAGAGGTTTTTTCCCTTCAGTACGTGAAAATCAACGAAAAATGGGGTCCGAACAAACCTCATACAACCCACGATCTTACGTCGCTCTTCGGCAGTCGCAGCCGCCTCAAGACATCTCTGAACAGCCCAGTTTCCGAATCTATATGGACCCTATCAGGTCCGAAATGTCGTAATAAGGGGTGATGGCGAAAAAATACCGATGAGACATCATCTCGAAGCCACGCGCACATATGGCATCTATAATCTTATGCCGCTCTTCCAGGTCCGCGACTTTGAGTTTCTGCTGCAGAAAAATCGAGGCCTGCTGGTCCGATGACTTGATAATACGTGCTACGAATACGTGATAAGGCGGAGACGAGGAGGGGTGAAGGAGCGATAAGAAATTGATGGGCTGCGTGAACGAAGGAACACATCCACATGTTAGTCGGTATGTATTTCGAATGAAGGAAAGATGTCGTACCTCGTGGGAATGCGCTCCAGCAGACCCTTGACGTGCAAAGGCGTTTTGAGAGGGGGATGTCCTCAAGGGGTCCTCGCCGGGTAGGCCAATCGAGAAATCACTCAGAGGCTTCTCTTCTGCCCTCCGCCACTCTGGCACCTGTTGCTGGTGACGCCAAGTCGAAGACGGGACACTGGACAAATCTGATCGGCGGACGAGTTGGGGGAACGCACTGTCGTACAAAGGCTGAGTGCTGAGCGCGGGAGAGGTGTTCTCCAAGTATTGATCAAAGAATGGAAGGCCACCCGAAGGCAGCGCACACGACACCGGAGGCTCTAGAAGACGCGACGGAGGGATATTAACAACAGACAAAAAGTCGCGCGCCTTCAAAGGAGAGCCAGGGTCGAACAAAAGAGAGGACGGCGATACATTGGAAGGCCCGGGCGGTGCTTCGTACGGAGGAGTGATCTTCAAGTCAAACGAGGTCCTTGCAGGCGACAAATCTGTGGGGGTCAAAAGTGCAGATGCCGTCGAACTCGGGGACACATCGGGGGAGCCTGACAGGTTCGCGGTCTCGCTATTCAAGACGCGAGCAGGCTGTTGAGGGCACGGCGCGGGAGAATTGAGATTGAGCGCGCGCAAGAGCTGCTCGACGTGCTATACGACAAGAAAGGTGAGTATATGCGCCGAAAATACCGCGAAATCAAACGTGCATCGTCGTCAAGCTCGGGGCTCTGTCTTTTCCTGCCGTCACCGATGGCGCCAATGTCCCTTTTGCGGGGTGGGCCAACGAGCCCGACTGGACCGAAGACGTCTTCGCTCCCAAACATCGGATGGAAGCCTCGGAACCCCCTCTGCGGACGAAAGGCCGCATTTTCTGTGTCACGGGAAAAAGTGTCAATGGCATTAGGCCAAGTGGAATCCAACTGCTGAGGCTGCGGGGCCCAGATAGAGGCAGCCGTCGTCCTCGATCGGGGAGGACTGTAATTATCGGCAAAGGGGAGGAAAGACTGCGCGCTCGTGTTAGACTGCATGATCGCTGAGGCGGATGGTACGTGGGGCAAAGAAAGAGGGAAATCGCGACCGACAGGTCTTTTATATGGATTTTCGGGTGCGCTGACGGCCCGTCCGATTGTGACGATCCCCAGCACAGACAGTCACATTCCTTTTTAGGGGGGGATTTGACCTAATTTGGAAGGCTTCTTTTTGCACCCTCCAGCCCGTACTGTCCGCGTATGACAGGCCTTTGTGTTCGATGTGTTGCCGCCAGTTCGACTATCAGATACTCACCAGCCTAATCACAGACGCACGCGTATCCACGCACCCTTTGTGCGATCCCGCGCGACTCTGATGCGTTCGCTGCGCCTCACAGAAGAGGGCCAGTGTGATGCAGAATGCCATCCTTGACTCGTCACAATGTCACAGTTGGAGCCTAGGGATCCGCGGTAGTCGAATCAACCACAAAGGACGATAAAGTGTGTGAACGCCCACCGAGTATGTTCGATATATACACAACGTCGAGCGCGGGGCCCATTTCATCCTCGCCATGCTTTACACGCCGAGGAAGGGGAGTGCCGAGCTCAACGAGACGGCACGCAACGCGTTGGGTGTATTGTCCTCAAAAGGGAGAACACAAATAAATTTTTCGTACAGTGTCGCCTGGAGTAGTCATGGCGTCCATTCTGCATCAACGCCGTTTACTTGAGCATGGCAAAGTATGAACCGGAAATTTGGCAGTCTCATGAAACGCGAAAGGGACTATACCTAGGGTCCAAATTTACAACACGATGAAAGATGAAGCTACCAGCCTGGGCACTAGGACAAAATGCAGATGCAGGGCTCTGGGCTATGAAAAGATAGGTTGCAGGTCACAGAATCTAGCCCTCCGGAGGCCCTCGTAAATCTCTGCCGAACAACATTCCTCACCCGATCCGAAAACCGCGAGAATCTGGACGAATGACGACTTGAGCTGGGACACAAGTTCGCAATCTGGCAAACGCACGGCGATCAGCTGTCTGTACCTATTTGCGTTTCATATTCACACCAGGGGGTGGCGCATAAAACGGTCGGAGTCCAGGCGTCTATTGGTATTGTATTGGTAGACCGGGTTTCCCACTCACCGGGACGCCAGCAACCATGAGTTTCAGTACGTCAATATGCGTATCGGTGGAGAAGGGGGGGCGAGGGTACTGGCGGAAATTAACGCATTTCGCTAATCTCTGTAATCGAGGGTGAGGTTGTACGCGAGAGAAGATTTAACAAATGAAACGTTGGATACAAAGCGGTGTGACCGGTCAAATTCATAATGAACGGATATTGACTGGCAGAAGTGCACTGCAGCGTTACCGACACACACGCTGACGAAGTGCGAAAGAACGCACAAAGGATCTCGACCGCCTGAGGTTGGGGCACCAGCGGGGCCGGTCCGAGGAATCCGTGCAGAAATTGATGTTGGTGAGAGAAGACTCCCACGAAACGCCACAGAAGGCTCCTTCAAATCTGCAAAGAGATGTTTGTAACATTATCGCGCAAACCATCCGAGAGTGCTGATTGGAGGCCGGCGGACGAAGAAGGGAATTTGACGACTGATCCTGTGCTGTTTCCAATGAGAAGGCAAATTTGGGCGTTTTGGTGGGCCCGAGTTAACTGATACGGTTTCAAGCCATACCGGTCAGCATAACGTCAGAGCGTCCGATGAGAAAGGGGGCAGGTCAACGATTCAGCATCTCGTACGATTAGGTCAGAGAGAGCACATGGATGAGTTGACGTCCAATCACGTGTAGCAGTGTACACAGCAGATCTGAAGAACTGCGGCGGGCGGCGTTTATCGCATAGAGTGGGGGGATTTTGTATGCGAACGTACTAACCTGATCGCCGTGAACAGAAGATCCGGTAGTGTCGCGACATGAGAGTGAGCAGATGACACGGAAAACGGGGTTGGAGTAGTGTCGTGTGCCAGATATGACAAGAGAACCTACCGCTCGTATATGGACAAAGTGAAGGTTATGATTGAATGGGAGAAGTGCCATTGTTAAAATACGAGGGGAGAATGATTGACGGCGCAAGCGAGGAGGGGGCCGAAATAGAAAAGTTCTGTGGCGGGGGACAGAGTTTAGTTCAAGTTGGCAGTGCCAGTGGGAAAGGCATCGGATTGGTAGCAACGGAAGTCTATCCCACACGAAAAAAGCAACGCCAATCATCGGGCGGCGGTTGTCGAGCACCGGCGATAAGACTGACCAGGGTCCGTCTCCGTGGCGGCTTACGTCAGCAAGACAAAACAGGACTTAGACTCGTCTGAGATGGGCAGGGACAGAGTACCGCTCGGACGGGTCGCAACAGGCATATAAGGAAATCCAGAAAAATCTAGAAAACAAAGACTGGAAAGGGAGGAGCCACGTTTCGAATGGAAAGGCGGCGGAGCCGGTGAATGGGGATGGGTGAAGTGAGACTGGGAGCTGGAGTGGACCGAGGTGAGGAACGGAAATTTGAGACGGCGTTTATGAGCTGGCCCGCCCAGGCAGGCGCTGGGTCGATACCGTGGAAGGATGTTACGTAGGGCCGGGCGGGGAGGTTGGGTGGTTCGGGAGCGGGTCCATATTCGAGGATCTACCGTAATCATTATCCGCCTCGGCGGTGATCACATATACGTAGCCTTTACCAACGCTATATTAGTCTTGCGTCCCTTGCCACTTTATACCCCTCCCCCTCTCCCTTCTCCCCATGCCGTCCCCCATCCTCCGCCTTCCCCTCGAGCTCCTCGAGAGAATCGTCCTCGAACTCCACGATGACCCCACCTCGCCCCCGTCCGCGTTCCTGCCTCTCCTCCTCACCTCGAAGCACTTCCACGATGCCCTCAGCTTCAGGTCGAACAACCATCTCTACACCTCCATGTTCCGCCTCTCCTTCGACCAGTCCGGCCCCACCCGTCGTCTCGGCCATCTCGCTGTACCGGGCTTCTCCTCTCAGCTCCGCGCCAACTACAACGCCCTCAAGTGCATCCGCCGTCGCAACATCCGCGCAGACGACGTCCTTGAGACCTTCTGGACCTGCTTCTCCATGTTGTTGGAGAACGACGGCAAGAACCGCTGCCAGCTCGACGCAGCCGGTCTCCCCGACTTTGTAGACGGCTTCATCCGCGAACGCCTCTACGAGAACAACATCGACGGTTGGCCTGTCGAGGACGAGCTCAACTCCCTCGCCGTCTGGTTGCTCTGGCTCACCACCACCGAAGGTACGTTCTCGTTCTCCTCGTCCTCTCTCGCTCCCGACATTCTCGCTAGAGCGTCTCAAAGCCGAGACACCCGCACAACGTGCCCAGATGACCAGGCTCATCCTGCCATTCGTCCTCATGCCCATCCGCGTAAGTTCGCCTCCGCCGTGCTTCATCCCTTTGCCTCACCGTTTCCCAGTACGCCGCATATCTCGCCCCACAGGTCCACTACACCCTTCCCCTCCCACGCGACCTTCCTCAAGCTCCCCACTCGTTCCTCACCGCCCACGGTCCCTATCCGCAGTACCGTGATGGCTTTTCGCGCGCCATGTCCCTCTACCACGCCGACGGCATCCAACTCGGTGTTCCCCTCGCCTCCGTCGCAGCCAAGCTCATCTACTTTTCTCATCGCGAAGTCTTTCCCGTCGCCGTCCCTCCCCATCTCCCGAGAACCCGTGCCCACGCCTTCCAGCTCGGCCTCCACATGGTCGGCCCCACACAAGAGGACGTCCAGGAGCTCAACGACCACAAGGTCGCCAAGTTCGTGCCCAAATCATCTTGGGAATGGTGGAATGACATCAAGGACTACGACACCCTCAGTTCAGAGGTGCGCTCCAAACTCGCCCCGAGTGCCCGATGGGACGACGACTGGAACCGCCTCGCCGACTGCAATTCCGTCTCTACTCCCGTTTCTCTCAAGCGCACGCACTACACTCCCGGCCTCCTCAGCGGTCTTTGGCAAGGCCGGATGCTGGTGCGTAACACACCCTCCAGCGTCTCGCCCCATCTCACGATCATGTATTTTCTAGTTCCCCGACAACGCGATCTACGGAGATATTATGCAAACGCCCCAGATGCCCCCGACGTTCAGCGAGCAGTCTATTAATCTCAGTGCCGCACCCGTATTCATGCGTCTTCGTGAATACCGTTGCATGGATGTCGAACCAAACGAACCTGCCCCCTCAGGCGGCATCCAAAACGCATGGTTCCACACCTCGACGCGATTCGACGAGGTTACGGTGTGTATTCCAGCCGTGTGACCTGGTGACGTTTGACTGAGCCTTTTTAGCACGGCGTTACCATCACGTGCCAGGAGAGGTCCACAACTTATAATGAATACGTCGTTGGCGGGCCTGACTTGCACGATGAGAGCAAGTGTCGTGGGTGCGAATACCGTGGAACGTCGGAGATGATCTTTCGGGAGGACGACGTGCGGATTCTCACAGCGCTCGATGAGGTCTTGGCAGATGCGGATATGGAAGGCCCCGAGGACGACGAAGAGGATGAGGCGGATGACGATTCGGACGATGAAGATGTGGACATGGCATCGGGCGATGGGAGCGAGCTCGTGATCACACGGAAATGTGACGGTATCCTCGATATCGTCCTCGTTGGCGAGGTGCGTTCGTCTTCCTCGTTCATTTCCTTATCCCTATCTTTACGCGCTTGTTCTCACTTGCATCATCCCTCCTAGACGGACTTTCGGCATGGTCAAGCTTGGCATCACTACAAATTCTATGGTCGCGTCCGCGAATGGGATGGACTCGTTGCGCTCATCCGTGTTCCTGTGAGTTCTGATTCTTCTGATTCTCGTTTCGTTCCCTGTTCCCGTTCCGAAGCGGAACAGGAAAGGGGGACATGTACCACAGCACGTTTGGATCTGACCTTGGCTCGTCTTAGACCCACGCCGGGGGCGCAGCGCTTGGTCTTTGGGTCTTCACCGGCTATGTGGTGGGAGGCCAAAACTTTGTCGGAAATTGGCGGACGACAACGCACCCTGGCGAGCCGGTGACGTTTGAAGCCGCATTTGCAATGTCCAAGCGCGACTGACATGCGTGCCAACCTCGCGATACCCATCCACCACATACGCTCTTTTTGGATTGGGTTTTACCTCTTTTTTTGCCCCATGGACGGCGCCGTTTTCACATCTTGCGTTCTGATCTGTATCATACATAAATACCCTCCACTACCGACAAGCCGTGATCACCGCATCCCCCATCACGCACAGTTGCATATACATAACATCTATCGTAGATCTCCGTCCACTGCATCTTTCGCCTTCCATCTCCATGCTCTTTTTTTCGTGTTACACATCTCGCTTCATCATCGCGTCGTTTCTTTTCCGCATATGCATCGACATGCTTGCCTGGTTTCACAGCAACGTTCCTCATCGCCCCGCTTCTTTTCTTCTTGTTGCATTATTCCTGTCTAGTTACTGATGGGTTCGGCGTTGCATTCTATTTCTTGTTGCAATCTGCAATATCCTTTTCGCATCTAACTTTTTGCATACATACATACACGATGTTGTGTTATAGCCAGTTTAGATTACGTTTTTGCGATTCGCATGCATGCGTACTTGTACATCCTCACGGACCTCGTTTGTTCTCACGCACAGATATCCCCAAGTGCCTTGTCTATTAGATTAATCACATCGTATCTGAATCCTATGCGATGCAATGGCTATGGCCGAGACGGCTTTATGCGTCCAGAGTTGGTCACGTTCTAGAATCCAGTGGCCGGCGTTGCCCATGTGACGCGCATATAAGTTTGTCCAGATCTCGTCAAAGGTCGTGTAGGATTCAAAGCTACTGTATACTGCCTTGTCATCTTTTAGAAATGGGAATGACAGCGGGGATCAAGCAAGGTGTCGCACGGGGCACAGGATTCGGACGGAGGACGCGGGGATTTCCTTGCTCCACTGGCGGTGGCAAGATACGGTTACAGTTACATTTACAGTTACAGTACCTTTTGCACCTGGGGCATCGCTCCACCGTAGGACGTGTCAATGCTGCCTCGATCGGGGGATCGAGGCCCTCTGACTCGGCGCGACGCCGACGCCGAAAACCCAACGACGCCCTGGACCTTGGAGCGATCGAAGCGATGCTGATTCGGACGCGTCGGTCGTTCGGAGTGCGAGAACGGCGCTGAAAAGGCTGTGCGAGCGGTATACGTTGGTCATTGACAGGTCATCACGACGAGTATGGGCAGGGACGCGTGTTCGACGTGTCGCCCTGTGGTGGTGGCGCGCGCAGTCTGGGTCTGTCCATGGACGGCGACTTGGGCGCGCGGGAAGGTGATTGATTTGAGCGGGTTGACGGTCTTTGCCTGGGTTCGTCGATGCATATGTCCACCGTGAGCCGCGTCGTTGGCCTACACTCCGATGACACGCGCTTACTGACGCATGACGCAGTGTTCCTACACCCCTCCTAGATGACGCCGTGGGAGAAGCAAGAATGTCCCTCGCCGAAACGCACGATTCGACCGACGGTGCAAAGCGGACACTCGGCGGTGGACAGTGGGCGGTGCGTCACGCGTAATGACTCACGTGTTTTTGCCCCACATATCACGTACATTGGGAGGAGGAGATGGATCTGTTTGACCGGTCTTGCCTGGGTTCGCCGACGCGCAAGTTCACCGTGAGCCATCTCGTTAGCCTACACTCCGATGCACGCACTTGCTGTGTAACGTACGGTGTTCTTACACCCCTTTTAGGAGACGCCCTGGGAGGACCAACTCGCCGAACGCACGATTCGACCGACGGTACAAAGCGGACACCCCTGGCGGGGTTCACGACCGTGGGCGGTGCGTCACGCGCCATGACTCATGCGTTTTTGCCCCACATATCACGTACGTCCGTCGCCACTGCACCCACCCCTTTGTGTTTCGCTTATCGGTATCGATATGGTCTTGGCCGTGTCCCACCGTCTCCGTTCGCCTGTTCGCCCCTAAATCCCGCTCGCATACGCGGCGACCTTGGCACAGAAGGCGCAGCCGACGCCGACGCCGCCCTTATATTCTGCAAGTGTTGCGCTCGCGGCACAGCGTCGGACGCCATCACCCCCGGCCCAAAGTATTTTGGCGTCCCCCGGGCGATCGCTCCCACAGGTAGCTATGGTACGCCCACGTCTCTTGCCCATCAGCTTCTCTGTTTCGACTCCACACGTCCATTGGATGCACTGGACGTTCTATTATTCATATCCGCCGTCCATCGCTTCTTCTCATCATCATCCCTTTTTCTGATCGTTTCTCGTTGCTCATTTCCCGCTTCCACCCCTTTCGCCCCGCTCGTGTCGTACCTCCCTTGTTCTCGCTATTTCCCCCTTATCGTCGCAGTCCGCTAATGGGCTTGTGGACAAATCAAGAGATGTGCTACAGGTACTGATCGATCGAACCGTACAGGACCCAGAGCGTCATCCACGTCGATAGAGAAGGCATCGACGGGATCGCAGGTACTCAAGTGGCGGACGGGCCCGTCAAGGTCGTCCGTCGACAGATCGGCGAGGGTACGGACTGGATCAAGGTATGTCTGTATGTGTCTGTATGCGCGTGTATGCGGGCATTTACAGGTCTCTGTTCCAGTCGATTCACTGTGCACACGATCCATTCGTGTATGGTTTAGCTTCTCGCCCGGCGTCCATGCCGCATCGACATGCATCGTAGGGTCGTACTTCGTTTCATACACGTTTCCCTCTTCGTTCGCTTCGAGGGAGAATGATGGCGGGTCTTGATCTTGGGTCATGGGCTGTGTTGCGATGGTTTTTCAAATCAGATAGACGTCTGCAGGTCGGTGGGTTGAATTGAATGGGTGATTATCGTGACGGGCTGTTATCCTCGTTGGGGGTCTGGTGGTTTCATTTCCGCTCGCATTTATTTTTCGCTGTGGCTTCTCTTTGGATTGATCTCATCCTTCATTTGAATTTAGATTACCGCGTTCGATCAAGGATGAGTGGTGTCTCCGCGGAGACGGGACGGGCGTCGATGAACCCGTCCAACGAGGAGGAGTTGAGGAGAATGCGCACACGCGACGGGTGGGGGGAACGATTGCGAGATTACTGGCACTGGAATCGATCGAACATGGATATAAGATTCTCTCGGGGTCTAGGACTTTGATACGGATACCAACACCGACACCGACGACGCTGATCTGGGCAGCGCGCGCAGTCCAGGAGAAAATGGGTGCCGACGGTCGCGGTGTACTACACGCTCTCCCAAGGATCGAGCGAGCCAGGGGGACCCTGGGCGCGTGTGTCTGAGGCGTTCAAAGCTGCGCCGAGGAGGGGACGGAGGATACTGCGTGTGGTGGGGACACGGGGTGTTTCCGCGTGGGCAGAATGCGCTCGAGATGAAATTGATGGTGCAATTGGGCGCGAATTAGCGCATGGTGGTGAGGTGGGGAGTGGGTGCGTGTGCGGTCGATGGGGTGGGAGGGGGGCTGCGAGGCTGGCGCGGGTGGGCACGTTTGGGGCAGCGGCCTGAGGCGGAAGGTGGGGTGAGGTCCCGTTTGGAGCGGTCCGACGGGGGTTCGCTTGCGGATCAGTGATTGCGACGTGTTGGGGATGTTGCGAGGGATCTCGAAGGCGCGGTGTCCGCGGAATATAACCGGTTTGTCATGAAAGCAGGGTGGCATAAGCGTGACGGGGAGCGGTGGAGTGAGGTAGGGCACCCTGTTTGTTCTGCAGCTGATTAGGATCTTTCGTACTTGGTGCCGTGTCTCCGCAGTCTGGTCCAGGCTCATTCTTCTCTTCTCCATTTGATTGGGTTACGTTTGGTCTTGGGGTCTGATACTGCCAATGTCATCGCATACCTATCCCCCTGATGCGGCGTTCGCCCTATCCTCGATGACCCACATCATGGCAACCAACTCAAGGTGAACGACGACACTTGCCTAATGCGGTATTAATGCGGGGAAGTGCGCGGGAACGAATTAGTCATTGACTGTACAGCCGTTGAATTAAAAATTTCCTTCGTAGCAGTCGGCGATGTTTGGCCCTTCACCGTATGCCAATTCGCCTTGAACTTGAATGCGGTCAAGTCCTGAAAGTCACTCTAACAAAGGCCACATTACCTATTCCCCACTCAGTATTCCGTACGCGACGTTCACCATCGCTCGACACGCTTACCTGGACCGTCCAACTCCTCGCACGATTCAGACACCCACCAACCAGTCAGGGCCCTTGGTTTTGGAATGTCTACACCATGGGTCCGTTACGTTGGTGGAACATCGACTGGACCGCGCCGGCTCGCTGTGAGGTGTCGTTTTGATGCTGAGCAGATGCACGCGTCGGCGCGCGTCGTTTTTTTATAGGTCTCTAATAGAGTTGAGGTCGGTGGTTGGGATCTGCCGAACTCGTAGTTGTGGGACAGACATTTTCCTTTCGTTTTTTTATTTTAGTTTTTTGATGTTTTGGAATACTGGGTGTTTGTCGGTGATGAAATGCCTTTTTTTGCCAAATGAAAACGAGCCGACTTGACCAGAACTACTACGAGTACATCGTTGAACTGATCATCAAGGAGGGCAAGGCAAGAAGATGACGTTGCCCAAGGTCAGACGGGCGCTTGAGCTGATCGTCATACCCAAACCGGCGAGTACACTTTTTTCTCCCGTCTCTCGCCCGACAAGGCGGGGAGGCAGGGGGGACGTCGAAGTTGATCCGTTGTGACTCACGTTCTTGAACTTGCTAGTCGTTCGAGGTCCCGACGTCGCAACCCGATCCTCTGTACAAGTTTCCTCACGAATATAGTGCGGTCCATTTCTGTACTAGTCGATGACGGACTAATGGGTGTTTGGTGACAGGTTTCTACACGGCGCTCGCTGGTTCGCCGGAGCACACACCTTGGGCCCGGGCGCCCGCGACGAGCCCGCGTAGTGGAACGCAGACGCGGCGGGCTGGAACGGGGTGCCAGACTCCCAAGGTAGGCTCGTCTCTCGCATTCGGCTGATACTACATAGAGTATATGCGTCTTCACACCACGCAGACGCGCTTGTCTCGAGGTCTGGACGACCGTCTCACTCCAACCCTGTGTCGTTCGATGGGAACGATGACGCCGACCACGAACCAGACTCGGCGTTACCTCCAAGTCCCGTCGCCCCCCTTGTGGGAACCTGATGTGAGCCCTTGTATTCCTGGGCCCCTACTTGCTTTGTTGACGGGCCCCTGAAGCGATCGATGAAACTGGGGACATCGTTTCGAGCGACCTCGTCTCCTCGCGGTCGTCTTGGACGCGTGACAGAAGAGTTATGTCTGGCGATCCCGTCGTGTGGTGCCTGGACTCACGCTGAACTGCTACCCCACAGGCTTCCGAATGTCCGAGGTACACGAATGAACAGGGCAGGTTGCTTGACAGTCCCGCACGCCCTGCGACGCCGCTGGCGGGTGTTTTTTTCTATCTTTGTCATGAATCGAGTCCCAACCCTGACAGGAACGTTGTACACAGGTCGATTCCCCTGCCGGTAAACCTGATTGTTCTAACGTATGCAACGATTCTCCGCGATCCGATGGCACTGTTTACTTTGACGCCTTGGACACGCTCAGCCTATCACAATCGTGTTCCATAATGGAGGATGACACCGAGGTAAACCGTCTACCCTGGTCGTCCCTGCCTCGTGCCTTCATATTGCACTATCTACAGGTCGCTGGAAATGGTCCGTCGGAGCGCATGTCAATATCCTTTTTCGTTTCTATTCATTTCCTTTTGGGCACCTGACCATATCCTCAATACAGTGTACGCCAGGCGCAGGGCAAAGATGACATGGAAGATGCAAATGCAAGCTCAAAGTTTAATCTACCCTCCTTTCGGGTCGATAGTCCATCCCCAGACAAGAGCGATGGCGATGGCGAGCGCCATCGCGCCACAGCGCAGTCGAGGGCGGTTCTGGTTTCTCCTGCACGCGTCCCGAGTATTCAATCTTATTCGGGCCCCAGTATCGATGGCGACATGTCTCCGCTCCGTCGTTCCTGGCTGGCCGAGAAGGGGGAGCGAGACCACATGATGCCACTTGGGGGGCAGAGGCACGGGATGGTTCTCGATAGAGTTGGTGCGGAACACGGAGGATCCCGCGTCCGTTCCTCTGATGGGGCATCGCCTCATGGTCGGTCATCCATCGATGGCGGTGTCAACGCACGCACTCGCGTGAGCGACGCGCACTGGGCAAACGATCGCTCGCACGTGGACTTAGTCGACGAGGAGAAGAAGCATCTAGGGGATGATCCGGCCGCTGTACTTCGGCATCAATGTGTAGCATCGGACACAGAGGACCGGCGGGACCGGGTCCAGGGACGGACTGGGTATCGTCAACGTGCATGGTGCAAACTGGGTCTGTTTTGTCGAGAGAGGGTATGCAAGAAGTTTTTCGCGTGGCGCGATCATATTGTTGGCGGCGCACTTGCAAGTGTGGATGACGGTCCGGAATCAGCGCCAGAACTAGAGTCTGGTCCTGGCTCTGGTCCTGGCCAGGGCGTTGGCGTTGGCGTTGGCGCTGGCGGTCTGGCTCTTTGTCGAATGTGTGCGCCACCCGTCGGCGCCACCGGGCCGACAACGACGGCGACGATTGGTGCGGGGACAAGGTCGGAACAAAGCCGTGGTAGGCGTCTCTCGAAGCTGATGCGCGCTCGCCCAACGAGCACATCTGCTTGGCTTACCGGACCGACGTCGGCGTCGACATCGACACAAACGCGATCGTCTGGCCGACTTGTCAAACGACGACCCAAGAGTCTAAGCGTTGCGATGGCTGGCGAACTGGACAAGGCGACGGTGTCGTTTTGCGCCTGACAGATTCAAGTCCAACCCGAGGTACTGGTATCACTTGCGCCCACCACTTGGAGCTGTGTTTCCTTTTTTTTCTTCTCGATGTTCATTTCCCATTACATTGTCATCCCATGTCATGTTCTCTTTCTCCCCGGGACCCCACACAGCCCGTTGCGCTCGTTTGCATGGATAATACATTGAATGTATCGAGGCTTAATCACCGAGGCTTATCTTGGGCTTCTTCATATACGCCGGGTGGCGATGTATACCTGTTTCGACCGGGGGGACGCGGTTCATCAAACGTTGATGCATAGAATCACCGTATTTGGCATTTACTCTACGCCACGCCAAGATATGAGAGCATCCGGGTCATTCGGATATAGATCAACTCCCCCAAACTGGAACGTCCGATACTCACTCAGAACAGCTTTTCCAGCGGATCGATCACGGCGCCCATCTAGGAAAGGGAATCGGTCAGCGCCAGACCACCGGGAGCCCTGACCGGAGAACAAAAAGCGAAAAAAGGCCAACGTAACGCGATAGCAAAAAGGCACTCCCGATCCTCTCAGGATCACGACGCACCTTTTTAACGACACGTGGCAACGTCCCTCGCTGGAACCCCACGCGCGTATTCCACTCGGTGCCCAAGGGCGCGTCCATCCGTCGTTCAAACTGGGCGTGACTCGTGTACGGATACGGTAACTCGCGGACGAGGTATTTGGCGGCCTTTTTGTCTCGTTTTTCAGAGATGATCAGGTGGGGTTTCGAGTGGTCTGCGCGGGCCTTGGGGGCGATGCCAGGGATGGATTTGATCAGGTGGGGTTTGGGGGGTAGTTTTTTGGTGCCGGTGCCACCCCAGGTGCCCTATGGAGATGAGGACGGGGACGGGGACGGACGGGCAACGTGAGACGTGAGACGTAAAACGTGAGGTGAGGTGTGGTGTGAGGATAGCATAGAGAGACGTACCCAGCCCGGCAGAGTGGTGTCCACCTCGTGAGGTGCGTCGGCTTCCGTTTCTTGTCGTTTGGTTTCTTCAAAGGCCTACCCCATGCATGATGTCGCGTGAGTACTCGGAGGGGTGGAGGTTGGGTGGAGCAAAAGAGAGCGGGATTCGCGTACCTGTACCACGTTGTCACCCGCGAAAGCGAGCGCGACCAGGTCGCGTTGCTGAAACGCCTGAACCCCCTTGCCAGCGTTCTTTGCCTCTACCTTGCGTTCTTGTTCCTCGACTTCGCTCGGGACGTCCGAGTCGTCAGCGCGCGCGTCTTGCGCGGCGCTCGATGGACCGGCAGACGCCTTTGCGACGCCTTGGCTAGCTTTCGCCTTGCCTTTCTTGCCCGACACGCTGGGCGCGGGTGGGTCTGGAATCAAAAGTACGTCGTTTGCGTCGATTTCGAGCACCGCGTCGTCTCTCGCGCGTTCCCTCTCGTCCGCATGCTTTCCAGTTTGCTTTTTGAGCTTGTTCGAAGACTTGGTCGGCGCGTCAGCGCCCTTGTGCACGCGCACTTCATTTCGCTTCCGGGAGGGTCCGGAAGACGCTGTTGGAGGCAAAAGCCATGGGTTGGGTATAGAGGTGGAGGTAGGGGTAGGCACAGGTGTGGATATACTTGAAGTAGGTGTCTGTTCGGGAGCGTGCATGTCTTGCAAGAGGTCAGTGGACTGCAGGGTGACGCTGGATGTATCCGAGGCCAATGAACCTAGCGGCCTGAGAGCGCCAGGCATCGTCCCAGGTCGAAACGAGAGTCGCCCGCCTGTGCGTTGCACCATGCCCACGTCCGTTGGGGGGGCAGCCGCGATGGCGTCAGTCCCGTCATTGTCTTCTTCCCCGTCCATCCCGAATCCCATTTCCTTTTGAAGTTCCTCAGCTTGGGCGTCCGCTTCTCGAGACTGTCTCGCGGCGGCATCGCGCATGAACTTCATATTGAACACGCTCTTGCTCTTGGGGTCCGGGAGACTCGCATCATCCTCGGCGCGCAGCGCAGCCAGCTCTTCGAAAGCACCACGCTTGATCTCTTCTTCGTCCTGTTCCCCCTCGTCGCTCTCGCTGTCCTCGCTTCCGTCGTCGTCGCTGTTCTCCCCGTGTATCCGCCGCCGCAGCTTCTCGCCGCGCTCGAGCATCTCACCAATGGCTTGTCGCTGGTCCTGATCGAGCCCTTCACGGCCTTTCATCGCCTTGGCCCACTTGCCCGTATTCTTATGTCGGAGCGTCGCACGTTCCCTTGCCCGCTGCACCTCCGCCTTCAACCGCTCCTCGTCATCTTCTCCGTCCCCATCCCCGTCCGCACCCTCACTCGCACCATCCAGCCGCTCACGCTGCTTCTTCCGTATCCGTCTGTACGTCTTGCTCTTGATCTTGGCGAGCCGTTTCGCTTTTCTATCCGCCCGAAACGCCAGCTCGCGCATCATTCGAAGTTCGGCGCGACGTGCGGCGACTTCTTCCACGCTGAGGTGGGCCATTTTGAGTGCCTCCGTGTGCGCGATGTCTTCGTCACGTAGCTGTGCCGATTTGAGAAGCCTGTCGACGGCAGATTCAAGCTCGTTGGATGGCTAGAGAGGGGAGAT
>JBBPRK010000717.1:0-18559 GCA_038093075.1 Boletus patriciae
TCGCCGGAGGCGAGGTAAACTTGGACACACTATCACCCCTTTCCAGAGCTCACCCGATTGCATAGATCACGCCAGAAAAATTGATCGTGCTTGGACAAGTTGCAAAGAAATGTGAGAACCTTTGACATACCCGCCACTCTATCGTCTAACATTATGCATAGACAATTTGTACACAAAGATCACCGGAGGGTACGATTATTCCATCCATATCACACTGTAACCTATTCTAAGTCCGTGTTAGGCAACGCATCGACTTGTTTGGGGCTCGCAAGCAAGATCTTCCAGACATTTGGGAAGAATTGGTCTTGGCAGGATTTGAGAGTGGTCATGCATATGGTAATCATCCAAGATTGATTTCGATTCTGTAAAGCTAAGTTTTTATAGGCAAGGCCCTGCGCACCGTGAAGTCCTGTGTTGGAACAACCTGGTGTAGGTACGGCATTGGTGATTCGGTTGGAAGTAAATGGCTTTCATAGCTTTCTCTATCACTGCATGCTGAACTATGAACTACTTTTCAGTGGCTATCCGTCTCGAGGAACGTTACAAAGGCATTCGTTCGCCTCACAAGCTCAAGGGTGGTGTTAGCGGTTGCATCAGAGAGTGTGCAGAAGCACAGTCAAAGGACTTCGGTCTGATTGCCACAGACAAAGGATGGAACGGTAAGGCAATTCCATATAACCTCTCACCAGCTAATCTTTGTATCAAGTCTTCTTGGCTGGAAATGGCGGTACCAACCCTGCTCACGCTGCCCTATTTGCAAAGGATGTCCCACCATCCAAGGTCGTACGGATACTTGACCGCTTCCTTATGTATTACATCCGCACGGCAGACAGGCTCATGCGCACCGCTCGCTGGGTTGAACAGTTCGAGGGAGGAATCGAGGTCTGTAGGATAACTTTTCCCTTTCCTATTCGATTAACGCCTTCCGTTTCTCTACAGAGACTCAAAAAGATCTTGTTGGATGACGAGCTTGGTATCTGTGAAGAGCTCGAGAAAGAGATGGAAACATTGGTGGGGACATACCATGACGAATGGAGCGTAGTGGTGAAAGATCCAGCAAGAAGGCGACAGTTCCGTCAGTTTGTCAACACGGTAAGTCTCCTGTCATCCACATACCTCCTCCTAACGCGTAGTTTAGGATGAGGGCCGACCCAATGTGGAACCCATCCAGGAACGTGGACAAAAGCGTCCAGCGGACTGGCCGAAACAATTTCCTCCTGCTAAATTCCATGCATCCTCTGTCGCATCACCGAAGTCTGAATGGAAATGGCGCAACTTGGCTACGATTCAAGACTTGGATGTCTCGACCTTCACCACGTGAGTGTTTTGATACCCCCCACCGTCATATGCCCAACCGTTATCTAGCTCTGCCTCCGTCAAGTATGGAGACTCCCAACTGGCCTTGTTCAATGTACCCGGCAAAGGCCTCTTTGCTATTCAGCAGGTAAACGAATCGACTTGATTGCTCCATTATCTATCTGACACTACCTCCAGATGTGTCCCCACAAACGGGCGTTCGTCCTTGACCACGGTATCGTTGGCGATGACATGAACGGCAACCTTTACGTTTCTTGTACGTCGTTCATCCCTCCAGCACCAAGTTCACCGTAGACTGTTTCTCCAAATAGGTCCACTTCATAAACGCAACTTCCGACTCACCGACGGGGCCTGTCTAAACGACGCAGAGTACTCGATCATCTCGTTCGATATCAAGCAAGAGAACGACGACCTGCTCGTTCTCCTCCCCGAACCCGAAGAACTGGACGACGTCATCGGCACCAGCAAATGGATGGTCAAGCGGGCCACGGCCGAGGTCGAATCCCGCGGTGGGGGTCAAGCCATCGAAATCGCCAGCGTGGAGGAACCCCGTAGCGAGGGTACCGCGACCTCGGGATGCAGTGGGTCGGGCGGTTCTTGTGGCGGTAATTCTGCGCTCGAATGGTGATCTAGAGGTCTGACGACCAAGTGCATTAGACTGTCTCCTTGTTTTATTATGTGTATCGTGTGTATCATGTGTCCATATCGTCTGTTCTAGAGGCATCTGAAGATAGAGTTTCGTTTGCCGCGGACGCCAAACCGATGAAACCGACGTGACCTCCTCGTGGTTCCTCCGACCTGGAGAATCCAGGTTCCCCCGTCCGATCGAGTCTGAATCGTGGAAGGATAAACAATCAGCCCGACAGTATAGCCCTTGTCGATCTTTCTGATCCGCCAAGCATCGAAGAAAAAGCATCACAACTTGTTTATCCGTTCCGGAGTTCTCGCCCGGCACAAGCGCGGACTGTCCGTACCATTGCGAGCGGTTTTGCTCTCCTTTGGGCGACTTATTGTACATACCAAGTACATATTCGTCATGGACACGATCGTTAAACGTGGATATCGATAGAGACGAAAACGATAAACAAAAAAAACAGACCACAGGCAGCTATTAAACGCCCAAGTCTGCCACTCCATACATGTCCGGTATCACGATAGCGAGAAAACGACATCATGAAAAAAAATTAAAATGCGTCGACCGACAACACGTCCTACCGCAACGACACCTTGGACGCCTTGCCACTCACCCCCGAGTCGGCCTCCATCCCCGCGCTCGCATTCCTTATGCTCGTCAACACCTCCTTGCAATACTTGAGCTTGTCTACCAATCGCTGCTGAAACTTGGCCTGCTCCGCATCCATGCCTGGCACGGGGCCCTGAACAGCCTGCGCCATCACCTCGCTCAGCGTATACCGCGTCAACTTGTAATTCTTGTCGATATGTGTCACTAGCAGACCGTGCGATGACAAGATCACTTTCGAGTGGTCGTAAAAGTTGAACTGCGTAGGGTGACGTCGGGATCAGAGCACGCGACGGCGAGGAAAGAGTAGAGGTTACCTGGAGAACGTCGTGACTCATCTTGAAGACAATGACGTGTTTCATGCGAAGATACTTTTGGACAAAGTCCATGCCCTTCGTCCTATCAACGTCCTCAAACGTGTATTCATAATCGCCATACAGTCGATCCATGATGTACCGCTCAAAGTGTTTCAGCAGATACACCTTGTTCTTGAGATCCTCCGGGAACTCCGAGACCGAGTAATTCTTCCGGACATAGACCTGTCCATGTCGTCGGGACGAGATATAGTCAAAGTGGCTTTACAAAAGGGTCAGAACACCGTTTAAGTCGTCAAACCGACACTCACTGTTTGTCCGCAGCGAGAATCAACGTCGTACTGTCGTTAAAGTGCACGCCCACAGACCCGTCTGTCAACGCGTACCCCATCCCATACTTGTTACAGTAATCCACCCACGACACGATAAACACCCGCTCGTCCGGCAGACACGCGTCCTCGCGGGGATCGCGAAACACCTTGCCCGCCGCCTTGGCGTCAAACGCCAACGTCAATGTCCGCGCTGCCGCATCGAACCCATTCGTCCGCGACTGCGTATCCATTTCCGAATCTGGCGTGGGTACAGCATCTTTACGCTCGTCGCGCGCACGCTCCTTCCCCTTGCGCACAGGGGGCACGTTCTCCACTTCCTCTTCGACCCGATTGGCACCATGCCCTGCGACAGGTGCCATCTGAGCCACGATTCGCGCCTTTTGGGACTCGAGCTCCTTTTGTCTCTGCAGATCAAAGTTCCTCTCTCGCGTCCCACGCGGTGCCTCCTGTTCCTCCTCCTCAATGTCCCCCAAAGCGCGCGTCGAACGCACGGTACGAAGAGGGGATGACTTGGTCTCCTTGGCGGCTTGGAGTTTCCGGAAGAGCGGCGACTCTTTCGTGGCATTGGTGGTGGACATGACGAGGGGCTGTCTCGCCGAACTGAGCAGTGCAGAGATGGGACTACCCGGTTGGACGGCCTTCTGGAACTCCTTCTCCTGTTGGGCGATACTCGAGGTGACGGGGTTGGTAACCTTGTCAGGTTGAAGGTTGGCAGATGGCACACTCGGTACGGCAATGCTCGTGGTTTGATCATCGTCCAACAGTGCCACTTTCTTGATCTTGGCGAGGTTGACGATTGACATGGGACGGGTGATATAACGAAAGTCGGGTGGTGCATCGTGTGCAGAGAGGGGAATAAAGGGGGGTATGATGCCATAGTCGATGAAGGGTGACGCAATGATTTCGAGAAGCGTAGGCCGTTGACTCGGGTCGGGTGTTAGAATGGATGTGATACATTCGCGTGCATCAGCAGAGATGCGTCTCTCCTGGGGGAATTCATAAACGTTGTCGCGAATCCGCCTAGAATGCGGTTCAGAATGGGTGACAGACAAGGCGGTGACGACACTCACGTATAAATGTCCTTGACGTCCTTGGTTTGAAAAGGGGGACGTCCGATCAGAAGTGTGTAGAGAATGACGCCGATAGACCAAGTGTCGACTTCAAAGCTGTGTCCGTTTGCTGTGTCGAACAGTACTTCCGGTGCAATATAATTGGGCGTGCCACAAATTGTCTTCTTCCTCTCACCAGGGTTCTCGATGAGGGCAGCAAGACCAAAATCGCCGACTTTGATGTTCATGTTGGAATCGAGGAATAAATTACCGAGTTTGAGGTCACGGTGAATGACTTGGTGGGTGTGCATGTAGTTGCAGGCCCCAATGATTTGGATCAAAAAGAAGCGTGCCTCGGGCTCTGTGAAACGGCGGCGGCGGCGGAGCATGTCCATAAGGGAGCCGTTGTGACAGAGCTCGAGGGTCATGTAAACGTTGTCGTCGTCTTCAAAACATTCGTAAAAGCGGACGATATTGGGATGTGCCAACGAGCGATGGATCTTGATCTCGGCATACAGCTAGTCAAGTGTGAGCGCGATAAACTCGAGCGCTCGGGGAGACAGACCTTGGTTTTCGCCTTCTTGGTCTTGAGGGACGTCTTGGTGACGACTTTGCAGGCGTGGCGCGTTCCACGGACGTCCTTGACTTCATAGACTCGTGCAAAGCCACCCTGTTGAATCGAGTGAGTGGCCGGTTTGCGAGACGGTATCTGGACGGACCTCGCCCAAAAACCCGACGCGGTGGAATTCCAAGAGTCGGTTTTTGTCTGTGATGACCTTGGGCGGTGATGGCGGGGTCGTTTTGCTGTTCTGTCTCGGCAAGGGTGGATCGGGGGCCGCCGCCTTGACTTTTTCCTGCTTTGTGGGCGAGGATGCGTGCGGCGGCGCTTGGTTGGTCGCGCTCGAAAATGGCGGGCGACGTTGTAGTTGGTGGTGTGGATTTGACATTTTCGAGCCAGTCGCAAAAACAGACATTTCGACGGCCTAACACCTCGAAACGTGGATGGAGAAGAAGCAGCCGTGGCTGACGCCGCGTGTTGGTCGCTTCGCGTGTTTGTTAGGTAATCGGTCACGTGTAAAGTCAACACTTCACCCGGTCACGTGAAGGAACGTAATGAATTAACCCCTGTCACGCGAAACCTTTGTGCTGGTTGGACAATGCAACCACCAGCATAAAAGACGTGCGCACCTGCCTTTATTCCGGACAACCCACCTCGATGTCCCACCTCGAAATATTCTTGTGCGAGGTGCCACAACTTGATCCGGTTCGTGACGATACGCAGTCGTATCGCGCGTGGTACAGCTTTGAAATCGGGTGGGATGAAGCGCCTCCTCTACCCAACATCATCTGCGAACCGCCACCGGCTACCCAACAAAGCTTCGCCGCACTACCTGCACAATTACTAGCCTTCCCAGAAACCCTTTCCAAGTTGTACGGTATTCCATTCTACCGGCGTGTTGTTCACTCACAATCCCTTTAAAGCCACCCTCGTAATGGGCTCACGGATACCCGGTCTTCATCTACCTCGCCTATAGACGGCAGCAATCTATCTCCACAGTATCTACCCTACAGCAACGGGATACCTACCCATTCCGAACCTGACGGCATGGACTGTTCACCCCTTTCACCAATCCTACTGAGCGACGTCGACATGGACATACTGACAGATACCCCATCCCCATGGACCCAGTGGAACACCATCCCGCAATGCGTCCCTGTGCCATCATTTCACCACAACACATTTGTCGCTCCTCCATCAGACTCGATCCGGAAAACCCCTGTCCAAGAACCGCCGCCCCATGCGACTCAGTACAACTACGGATTCGCAACGCCAAACGCCCCCTCATTCGACAGCTTCGTCTTCGCGGCACCGGAACCACCCACCTATCACCCTCGTCCCCTCTATGCAATGAGCGATCGAATTCAAGACACCGTTAAGACGCACTGGCAAGAACCGCCACATCGCGTAGCTACTCCCCACCCTTCATCCATCGCAGCCCTTCTTGACGAGTTCGAGCGATCGCTCACGTTGGTCGCCGACGAGTTGCCCTCTTTCGAAGCGGACAACCGGAGTGACTATAATCGCCATTTCAAGCTCACGCCAGCGCACATCGTCGAAGATGAGCTACGAATTCCAAACGATTACCTGGACGATCCTCACCCGTTCGAAAGGGAAGCCATCGAACCGCTTGGAGAGAGCCAAGACCAGTGCTTACCGAACCTTCACGACCCCCCGTCTTTACCATTCGAACGGAAGTCGACGACCCAGCCGCCGGGCGACCCACCACCTACTTTCTTCCTGGACCTCGCAGACCGACCGCGACTGCCCTTCGACCCAGCGCCCTTCCCAACGTACACCATCCCCGGACCTTCCAGCCCTCGTGCACCGCGTGCCTCCCATCCACTCGCCCGCCCTCGTCCCCCCACGCCACCCCCCTCACGTCGTCCCTCAAAACCCGCGCCTCGCCATAACACCCGCACCACGCACCCTTCCCCCCACCGCCTCGCTTCCACCAGCAAAATAGACCGCGCAGAGCCGCCAGTGGCGCAGGCAAGTGTCCAGGCGGGCAAGAGCACCCAACCATTATCCCGCTTGGGCGCTGCCCGGGTCCCGCGACCGCCCCCTTGCCCCGCCCAGGTGCTAGGCGACGACGAGCTGGGTGGAGTTGGGGGCGGGTCCGGGCGGGGTGTGCCGCCAGGACGGAGGACGGCGTTGGGTGCGGCACTGCGCCCGCCCGCCCCGGTGTGGTGTAGTAGGCAGAGACGGGAGGAGGCGGAGGAGGGCGAGGGAAAGGCACGCCGCGTTCGCACGAAGCGAACGCGATTCGTCGTGCCCGGTGCGGAGGACGAAGGAGACGAAGACGCCAGGGCAAGCCCTGGTGCGCGCCCTCGTTGGACTAGCGCCGATAGCACGCGGCGAACAAGCGGACCCGGGCCGTTGCGCTCGATACTCCGGAACAAGCACGTGACGCCATACGACAAGGCAGTGGAGAGGCGCGGGGTGCGGAGGGCCTCTGTGCCTTGATAGCAGGGACTGGTGAGTGACGACATAGCTTTGTCGACGTATTTCCAACTCGTTGTGTCCAAGGCACCTTCTTGGACGTTCGATGACGTATATGCCATTAGGATGCCAGTCGTCCGAGGACAAGGACGCCATCGCGAATCTTGAAAGGACAAATTCAGGTGGCGATGGGCAAAGGGATTGGTAGGATCGAGATGCAGGTAGTCATGAAGCACTGTGACTGCGGGCGTAGTAGCTCAAAGAAGCCTGGATCTCGCCCAGTTTGGAGAGGTTCGATTTTCGTGTGAACGTTGAACGACGACATAGTGGAACTCGATTCGAGTGAGCAAGATCGCAGCGTCCCCAACGAGCTGGCTTGAATCTGACGTCAATGCGACTACGCGTTCGGGAGTTTCTCGCGCTCGCGCCCACTCGAAACCGGGAGAAAGACAAAACTTGCCACTTACCGTGCCAGTACCAGCCTTGGGTCGCTCCTCGTTCTGCCCACCTCACGGTGCTGGCAGTGATCGCCATCGCATCCGAAGAATGCGGCGCATACCCGTGCCAGTGAGTCCACTCCAATCCACTCTCACGTCAGGCTCCCATGAGCCCTGGAACGCGTCAAACATCGAATACGCCAGTCCTTTCGACATCCCACTGGCAGTCGATGGCCGTTCAAACGTTCACGTTTCAGGGCAATCACGGTGTCACTCCAATTGCCGTCCCCTTCAGGCTCCCACAAGTTCAACTGAACACGAACTCAACGAGACACGCACACCCAACCCACTGGCACCACCACCACCACCATCACCACACCACCGAGCCAGTGTACTAGTACCGTCCGCGCCAGATGGTCGACCCACTGCAGCATGCAATCCAGACAATCAATGATCATCAGACACGCCGCGCAATTCACTGCCAGCGGCACCACTAACCACCACCACCACAGTGACCATGACCACCGAGTCATCGAGGTACCACCAGCACTGACGTCCCGTTGACCCAGCTCAACCCAGCTCAGTACCACAGCCCCACGAATCGGACTCGCACCACGCACCACGCACTACGCACTACGTTCGTTCGATCGATCGATCGGAATCTCCCTCTCTTTGCAGTTCTCAAGGTTTCCATCGAACGATGAATCGATGACGTCCCATCCCTCAGGCCCCAGGCCTCAAAGCTCCACGCTTCGGGTCTCTAACTTTGCGCTTCCGATCGATTGGCAAATGGAAGCACCCACATACCCCCCCAAAAAATAGTCAATCACAACCGTGACACGCCAGTGGTTGGACGAAACACGCCGATTCAGCGACGTCAACGTCTGTCATGGTCCCCCTCCCGACGTCAACGACTCGCGCGTCATACACTTGTTGCAGATCCAAAACAAACACGGGCGTCGTTCAACGACGAAAAACGACTTTGACGTCAACACGCGTACACCGTCACTATACAACAAGTACCAACAAGTACACGTCATCGCCCCCTTCCTCCTCCCTCCAGCTTCTAGCTCCAAACGCCACCGATCAACGATCAACAAAAGAATGATATTAAAAAAGAATGAAGTGCAAACGCCACCAAAACGGACGAGGCCCAGATAGGATAGGCGATATACGTTTTCCTCCCCCCATTCGCTGTGTGCAGTTTGTCGTAGTTAGATGAAATCAAATCAAGGAGATATGTAAGCTGTAGCATGAGCAAAACGACGAACGCGAGTCCATAGTGAAGAGGAAAAAAGAGAGAGAAAAAAGGAAAGTAAACATGCGATGCGATGCGACGCGACGCCGATTCAGCACACGTCCAGCCGTTCCCTGCAAAGCGGGCATGTTTGGCTCCGGTCCAGCCAGTCTTCCAAACATGTTTCGTGGAATCTAAAACGCTTAGCCGTCAGACAAAACGAATGTTTTAACGTCTAGACGTAGCACACGCACGCGTGATGACAAGTCGCCCCCAAGATACCCTCATCGCCATCCTTGAACTGCGTCATGCAAATTGCACACTTTTCCACGGCGACGTCCAACAGGGACATCTTCAACTTGACACGCCCGTCCCGCGTCACGCGCTTCCGCACGAGCTCGACCTTGCCCACGAGATACGACGGACTCGGATCTACACCCAAGCTACCAACGTCCGTATCATTGTCTGGCAAGGGGATAGTGGGCGTTGGCGGCGGCGGCGGCGTAGCTGGACCAAGGAGGTCTGCAATGAGAAGAAGGGCCTAGGCAGGAGGATTCGTTCACGTCGTACGACCCGAAATCGTCGTCAATCGGAGAACTCACGTCATAATTGGACCCGTCCGACATGCCATGGTCGCCCAGACTGGAGACCAGTCCGTTGATGTCTGGAACGTCGGACGTGGGCGTCGTCTGCATCGACGAATCAAAGTATTCTACGGAACGGCTGGCCGCGGTGGAGAGGGTGAGGCTGGACGCGGAGGCGTAGCCGCTCGTTGTTGGGGTCAAGGGCCCAGGAGGGCTCACTGTACCGCTATCGCTCGCGTTGTCATTGTCATCGCCATTATCGTCATCGAGGCCGAGAAAGTCTACAAGAGGTGTGATAGGGTTTGGAGCCGGTTGAGCGATCGTGTCAAGGCTGTCATCATCAAGATCGATGAGCAAACCCTCGGGGATAGGAGGTGTGGAGGGAGCAGCAGAGACTATCGCCTTTGGATGGGGTGCGACATGTGTCACGCCCTTGTCCAGAATCCAGGTCAATGAAGGAGAGACAGGAGGAGTCGCTGGGAGCGGTCTCCCAGGATAGTGACGCCGAGGGGATGGAGATGGTTGAGTGGTCGAAGGAGGAAGGCTTTGAGTCATGTTTGGCAAGGGTGTGGGAGGTCCCGAGGGGAAGATAGAACTGTAAGCCGGAGCGCTCCGCATCCCCATGTCTCTCGAAAGGGATCTGCCCCGCACAAGATCCCGCGCATCAGGAGAGCGGACGATACGCTCAGTGGCAGACCGGGTAGGGAGAGAACCCAGCGCTGGGTTGGATACAATGGGAAGATCGGGGTCATGCTCATAAGCCGGTGCCGGGGGCGCCGGCGACGAGACTCGAGGGGTTCTGGAAGTCAGGGAAGCCTCGTAACCCCTGCTTCCGACCGCACGAGGAGGTTCCGAGGCAACCTCACGGTTCGCAAGGGCCTGAATGGCCGCCGGAACGTCCTCGCTAGCGATCGTATTCTGAGACAGGGATGTGGTAGAGGTGTTGAATGTAGACGTCGAAGAAACTGAGATGGGAGATACAGGTGCACTCGAAGCGCTCATCTGACTTCCGCGACTGGAGGTCGTATGACGGCGAACATGTCGAGCAAGGAACGGCGGTGATGCAGGTCGATGAACTTGCGTGCCAACCGTCAGTGGAATTTGCACCGTATTCACCTTACGCGAACGATCAGCCGGTAACTTTGTTGGCGGGGCGACGAACACGTCCTCATCCGCAGCTGTCGACTTTGGCAGCTGTCGCACCGCCGTGCTCTGAGGTGTTGCAGGGGGACTTGGCGGTGGTAAAGAACCATCGATAGACGACTCTCCAGAGCCAGTGCGTTCAAGTACCTCCCAATCTTCCAGGGGCTCACTTGAGGCACGCTCCTTTGACTTTCGATGGAACAGTTTCGTCCGCGTACGGTGGGGAGTCCCGTGATGGGACGGCGAAAGGTTGAGCAGCGATGGCGTGCTCTTAAAGAACGGACTGGGGTTACGGAGCAACGAGATCACAGAAGAGGACGGTTGAGGCGACTGCGAACGGCCGTGGAAAAACCGTGAGGGAGAGCCAGCGATGCTAGGCATCCGATGATGCTTCGGGGTGGGTGGCGTAGAAAGATCCGAGTTATCCTGGTTCCGATCGTCCTCATACGGATCGCGACTCTCAGGAATGCGAAGAGACAGCTGAGACGCCAAGAAACGGGCCTGTGAGCCTGGGCCGCGAGAGACCGTGGGCTGACTCGCAAGCCGAGCTCTATGGGGAATTGCCGAGGGCACGTTCTTCTCAGTTCTCAGCTTGTGTCTCTGGAGGCGCTCGTCCAAGGGGATGCCTCGCACGCGGTCGAGTTCCCAGCGCTCACATGGCTCCAGGTCAACGAGTTCGACGCTGGATCTATCCTCAGCTCTGGGAGGGGGCTGTAACAGCGACTGAGATGCGGTGTCGATAGAAAACGTATCACTTCTATCCGATCCAGCCGGGTAAGCCCGACCAACGGACACAGGGAGAGAAGCGACGGAGACCGCAGGGGAGGGGAAGTAAGGGTGGGGAGGACCATCCTGGTGAACAAAGTTCTCGGATACGAGGGTAGAGACGGCGGTCGCTGTTTCGTACGTGGGCGGAGGAGGGAAATCTATGGAGGGCACATCACGATGAGGGAAGAAGCGGGCATGTAGGGCGACAGACCTGCATCGTCCCGCATTCTGGAGGGCTGCGCTTGTCTGCGAGAGCCAGCGCCTCTAAAGTTGTAAGAGAGGTTGTATTGGATTTCCTCTTCGTATCTGTCCTCCCTTTTCTTCTTCGATTTGGGCTTGCGGGTCCGAGGGGTGTTATCGGGAGTGGAGGGGGGATGACGAGCATTGAGAGTGGAGCTGTGGGTGAGATACGTTGCCTGAGCTGGTTCGGCAGGCCTCTTGCCCGAGGTCATCGTGTAGCACTGAGAAGGTGAGTGCAGATGGGAGACAAGGGCGAAGAATGCACGACACGCCCTTGCCTGCAGTCGTGCCGACATGCCCTTCTCTTGTTTGGACTGCTTTGGCGACTTACGAATGAGGGTGCTCGGAACATGTCGTTTGGCCGGTCCTCGTTGCGAGTTATCCACAGCGGAATTGGCCCCCTTTCGTCGTCCCCTTCTGGAGCCATGCCGATGCCTCGAGGAACACTTGCCCAACTCGGCAACTGCCGTTCTCGGTATATTCTTTCCCACGCCTTCTCTCCATTGTCACGGTAATGAACGTGAAGGGTCCCTCATTTATCACCTGCCTCCGTCATGCCACCTCGACGTCGCGCAAAACCAACCCGGCTCGTTGGCATTCGGACCACCTTTGTATCAATTGGTGCGCTCCAATCAAAAAGTGTGAGCAAACCCAAACGCTGGGTTTCGTCGACGTCACCTCGGGTGCACACAGTCCGCGGATTAGACGCATTCTCTTTCCGGCCCCACTATATCCGCCGTTGGTCCGAGCCATCAATGCATCGAGAACGTAGCCCCAAGTGTGCGGCACGGTAATTTAGAACAACGAGCTTTCTGACGACAAACGGCACAAGGCACGGCGTGCAGGCAAGCATTGTACCAGCTGACACATGTCTCCCAGCAAGGACGACTCGTGGTGTTTTGACGAGTCGATCCCGACTTGGTCGAGGCGTCGATGTACATACCAGCTACGATTGCGTGAATCCTGGATTGTAGGTTCCGTACTTGCCAAGTTTGAGCTGGCTTTCTTGTAGGAAACTGGGGGCCATGTGGAATCTATCACCCACCCACCACACGCAACGAATTCGACTGCAAATGTCCAAGGGTATAGATATTCAGATAGCTCAATCGTGCGGGTCGTCGTAACATACAAGTCAACCAGACAGAATGGCTTTGTCACCTGGAACCACAAGCCTTTCAAGTAACGAATGTGAAGCAAATAATCCAAATTTGACAGTTGACCTAGTCGTGAAGAGCGAGTGACAGTGGAGGTCACTACCAAAATATGCTAACGGAATCATAGAAATTTGCGATGCGAATATATGGACCATTGCGCTTGCGTGATGAAAATAATTAAGAGAAAAGAGGGGAATGCGCGACGACCAGAAAAACGCGTGATGGATGAATAGTATAAAAATCTAGATTACAAGTGGATATTCGATGCTCAATTAATTTCTGATGATGCTGTAAAGCTGTGAAGAGCAAGGAAGATATCGCACCCATCCGCATCCCCAGCCACATCCCTCACTGTCTATGCAGCAGTCCGGCTTGGGTTACGAGCCAATGTGGCGCCCGTTCTCTGAGCCTGGATGCTGCTGAAACGTTGCAACTCCTCTGGCTTCATGGAGATCTTGCGGCCAAAGCCAACCTTGCGGGCAGCACGGCGAATGAACGAGACACGGTTCGAATACATGGACTCATGGATCGAAGCGGCGCGTGATTGTGTACGCGTGATGGGAATACCGCCCTCAGATGCCCTAGCTGCTGCCTCCGCAAGTTGACGGTCGTGGCGCTCGCGCATCTTCTTGATGATGGTAGCCTTCATAGCAAACTTGATCCAGTCTAGAGGGGAGAACCAGACAATGTTCTGAAGACACATGAGCACACGATACAGAGCAATACAAAGACGCATACCCAAACCCAAACAATACCGATCCAACCACCAGAAATTCCCTGGATCTTGGTGAAGCCCCAGTCACCAAAGGCGGCAATAATCGACGAAATTAATTGAGCGATGCAGAACGCAACCATAAGAGCGACAGAGGGACGCTCCATGAAGAAGAAGCCATGAGAACGTGTCACGAAGATAAGGGCCTGGGAAATGATGGCAACTTGCAAGTACACGATGGTGTGAAGTTGAGGGTCGTTGGCACTCGAGGGATAAATTGACCCATTGAACGTGACGCCAAAATTGTCATAGAAGAAGCTGGTCTTCATTATGATGGCAACGAGTGCGACACTGAAAGAACCTTCAGTAGGAGGGTGCGTAGGAAAAATGTGACTTACGTGGAGGCAGTCAAGTATAATCCATATGCAGTGGCATATGAGAAAATCTCAGCCAAGTCCCAGGCATCTGGTGTCATCGAGGGCAAGACACGATCGACCGATAATGTCATAATGGTACCATCGTTCAGAAGGGCGATGATCAGGACCATGAAGGGGGGGAAGTCGAACTTGAACGCGAATGCCAAAATAGCGAAGCAGACAACGATACGGATGGTCACAGCACAAGCATAGATGGAGTAGTTGCGCATACGCTGGAAGATGATACGCGAACCACGGATGGCATGCACTATGGTGGACAACCCAGGCTCAGTCAAGACAATGTCGGCGGCGCCACGAGCAGCGTCAGTGGCACCCTCAACAGCGATACCGACGTTGGCACGGGAAAGAGCTGGAGCGTCGTTGGCACCGTCGCCAGTCATAGCGCACATGTGGCCAAGGCCCTGGAGCCGCTTGACAATTTCGTACTTGTGTTCAGGGAAGACACCAGCGAAACCGTCCGCATCTAAAATCATGTCGTCGAGGTTGGAGTGCTTGCTGCCTGGAGCGGGACCGTCTTTCAATACCTTGGCTGGGTACATATGGTCACCCAAGCCCAGCCGACGACCAGTTTCCTTGGCGATAGCAAGTTGATCCCCGGTGACCATCTTGACCTTGACACCGAGAGCAATGGCATCGTCGATGGTTTGCTTGGTATCCTCACGAGGAGGATCAAAGATAGCAAGAAGACCAATCAACTCAAACCCGTTGCCTTCGACCTCCGGATCATCGCCATCCAACTCTTCATAAGCGACCGCAAGGGCACGAAGACCACGGGTGGCAAACTCCTCGACATCAGCCTCGAGCTTGTTCTCGACTTCGTCGGTCTTGTTGCGAGTGCAAAGCTCGATGATGATACCTGTCATACCCTTTGTGACACGCTTAAGCTTGCCGGACGACTCCTCGAGGTACGTGATCTCCGTGCGCTTGTCGACAGGGTTGAAAGGCTTAAAGTCCAAGAGTTTGATACCAGCACGGGCACGGGACGTATCACCGAGAGCGTTGACGACAGAGGTATCGATCGCGTCTTGGTTTTCAGTACGAGAAGCATAGGCAGCAAGAAGCATAACGTCGTCGGCAGAGAAGGGACCGTAAGTACGGATGGTGGCCCTATCGATAGTGAGTTTGTTGGTGGTGAGAGTACCGGTTTTGTCAGAGCAAAGAATAGTAACACCAGCCAACTCCTCGATGGCGGTGATACGAGTGACAATAGCCTTGTGCTTGGCGAGCTGCTGGGCACCAACGGCGAGAGTGACGGACAAGACGGTGGGCATGGCAATGGGAATTCCACCGATCAAGAGGACAAGGATGTTGTCGAGGCCACGACGATAAGTATACCTGAATCCGGCATACAGTACAAGGATTTCAGCAACGACGAAAATCCCGATAGAGACCAGACAGAAGGAGCCAATTTGGGCAAGAATTTTCTGCAAGTGACCCGTGGTGTCATCGTCCTGTCCAACGAGAGAAGCAGCACGACCAAAGAAGGTGTTGGCGCCAGTAGAAATAACAACCCCCTCCGCTTCACCCTGTTTGCACGTCGACCCGCTGCAGATGCGACATCAGCACATCATGGTGAGAACGAGAGGAAGGTAAAGAATACGCACGAGAAACATTGATCGCCAACCTTCTTGCTCTGAGGAAGCGATTCTCCGGTGAGAGCAGCTTGGTCGATAGAAACGTTGATGGCCTCCGTGAGACGACAGTCGGCAGGAACGATATCACCGATCTTGAATGAAACCATGTCACCAGGCACCAGATCGGCGGATTCAATCTCGGCCCAAGTACCATTACGCTTGACCTTTGCTTTGGGAGCGAGGGAGTCCATGAGCGCCTTGACTGCATTGCCGGCATTGCGTTCCTCGTAGAAACCAATCGTGGAGTTGATGAACAAAAGAAGGACGATACCAAGGAAGTCTGGCCAGTCTGGAGGTTGTCCTTCTCCGTTGGAGAGAACAATGGCCACCAGGGCGGCACCCTCCATGACCCAGGACAACGGATTCCACATGAAACTCAAAAACTACATCCAAAACAAATTTTAGCGCGAAACGAAAGCATACATGCGGCATCATTACCTGAAGGAACGCATTCTGCTCTTCTTGCTCCAGCTTGTTTGGACCGAACAGCTCAATACGATGGAGAGCTTCTTCTGAGGACAACCCATTCTCGTCGCACTGGAGGAGCTTGAAGACATCATCGATAACTATTGTTTCCAGGTCGACCTTCTCTTTATCGTACAGGTCTTCGGCTTTGAGCTCAATCTTTGAGATGATGAAATGTCAGGAAATGCGACGGGACTGATATGAAACATGACAAACCAAAGACATGTCGACATTTGCATCTATGTACGGCGGTCAAAACCTAAACACGCGCCAAAGTGAGAAATGCGTACGGGTAGGTTTCTCCTCGTCATGACCGAATTCCTTGTACTCTCTTTTACGCTTTGCATCAGGCGCAGCGTCAATGATTGGGGACTCTTCGCCCAGCGGACCGGGCTCCTTTTCGACGTTCGGCTCCGACATGGTTTGAGCCTGGGGAAGACGCGCGGGGAGGGGGGAGGGGAAGCCCTACAGATTCGGACTCTCTAGATATTTTGATGGGGAGGAAACACGTCGACAGAGAATGTAGAGGAAGGAGTGGGAGTGGGAGTGGCGTCGCAGACGGACTTTATATTTGGGGGCCGGAAAATCGAGATATCAAAGAAACAAACAGCCACAAACACGCCGCCATAACCGCTTCTCACTCCCGGTTGGGGTTGGAATCCGAACGGAACCTTGGAAACCCCGGCACAACCTGCCGAAACCCCAACCCTCCTTGTTCCGCATGTTCCCTGCCTCGCCCGAGTTCATCCAAGTGAACGAGTATCGATTGTTCGCCGCTCTAATACCGTCGCTGCCGTATTGCGGAGGAATCAGTACATAGTTCGATCAATCTGTCCTATGGCTCTTTTGGTCGATGGAATATTTTGAGACATTTAGGACCATCTCGACCGCTGTCGTGACATTCGGCGGGACCCTTCCCTTTTGGGTTCATTCGCTGAGAGAACCGATTTTTTTTTCGCAAGGGATCCGAATCCTAGCGCTCGACTGTTCACCTGTGTCTCTCCTGGCCCATTTACTGCGTGAATGTACAACCCACTCCGCATATGCACGATGACCCGAGTGCACCGGATTTTGTCCATAGTTCCCCTTGAATCCCAGTTTCCCTCTATGGACAGATCTGCAGGGTTTCATCCACTACTTTGACTGTCCACAATGTCGCGATGGCTAGACGGTGGATTGCTCCTGTAATGGGCTTGAGCCTGACTTTCCGAGCACGGCCGCATCATGAAAGAGGACATTAGACTAACCACCGATGCCGACCGGCTCGCATGCATTGCCAAGAGTCCATGGCCAATTTATGTGACCGAGAGTTTTTTTCGCCATGCGTCCCTGGGTCCGGTGCTAATAACGACCAGTGCGACTCGGACTTTGCTGGGCATCGAAAAGGCCACTTCGTCCTAAGCAACCACCCTCTGGGCCAGCTCGTTGCGATCCACAACACGGCATACTCCTGCCTCTGTCCGTGTGTACTATTTTTAGCCCTAGATCGACGCGAAGCTCAGCACCATGATGGGGTTAACTTCGTCTATTCAGCATCGGGTGGCTTTTCATTTGTTTTCAGGAAGGTAGACAACTCGCATAGTATTCGCCCCCCGCGAGCACTTGGACCCGGCTCCCTATCGAATCCATGCAGAAACCGTACATGGATGCGTTTGCCAGCACATTCCCTCAAGTCATCATACGCATGGGCACCTGTCGCCAGTGCTGCAGAACAAATCGCTGAGCTCTTTACCTACGTGGCATCATTCAAATTTGTACTGTGGCGATCGGAAGGAAGTTGAAACTATAATTAACACCCTTATCTCCCCACTCATGACCACTCTATGCTGCTGGAGTCCCCGCCATTCAACGGCTTTCCATTTCACTGCGAGTCAATTGTGGTCGGGTGCCTTGATTTAGTGTGATGCAACCAGGCTGCAGTCGCGCCGGACGAAACCCTACCGTTCACCTAGATGTGACCACAACTCTGCCGGGTGTGTACTGACACCGATCTAGGCACGTCCATCAAGTAAGTTTTCGACATTTTCATTCATCCAACTGCTTGTTTCCAAGTAACCGGAACCGTCACTGGTTAGTTTACTTCATCATCAGAGATGAGATAATCCGCATCACATCCGCATCACAGTTCGGCCGAACCCCACGTGGCATATGGCACCGCCTTGGATCGAGGGCGTAGAGGCGTACAGCTTTTTAAACACTTGCGCAGCACATCATCACAGTTGTACACCACCAATAACGTACTCGACGTGCTCCCGTTAACTCTCATCGTGACGCATCGCCGCGTCCTGACCAAAACAGTGTTGCTTAACCGGCACGGGTCGGCGGGACGACCCGACCAATCATATCCAATCCGATGAAGTTTCTGACAACCGACATGCGCGATTAAGGCGTTTCGTGGCAGATAAGAAGTTCGCATACTGATCGATGAGTAATTTAGGCACGGGACGCTCAGACCAGACCGATTTAATTCCCCAGTAAACGACGTGCTGAGAACG
>JBBPRK010000718.1:0-18545 GCA_038093075.1 Boletus patriciae
GATGGTGTACTCGGGCGCTGCCGAGCGGCTTTTATTGGCGTTGACCTTCATTCGGTCTTGTGCCTGTTTCATATTTTCTTTGACGCTTTCTATTACGTCTTCCATTTCCGATGCGAACTTCTGAGCCGCTGGGGCCTTGTCCGAACTAATGGGTTCAATTCCCATTCGGGGAAGGTATGACCGTGTCACGTCAAAGGGTGACTTCTTAGTCGAAGCGTGTTTCTTTGTATTAATGGAGAACTGGGCGATTGGCAACCAGGCGAACCATGAATCCTGCTTTTCAAAGCAATAGATTCGTAAGAACTTCCCAACCTCCTTGTTGACAACCTCTGTTTGTCCGTCTGTCTGTGGATGAAAAGATGTTGATAACTTAGTGGTGATACCGAGGGCCTTGTTAAGCTCCTGCATAACTTGTGCCGCGAACTGCGGGCCTCGGTCTGATGTAATAGAACGTGGAAGGCCATGATGCTTCCATACGTTTGCCAAGAACAACTGTGCTGTGTCCAGGGCTGAACATGTTTTTGTACAAGCGATCAACTCAACCTCCTTGTCATAAGTTAATCTGATAAGATAAAGGAAGAAAAACGACTAAGTCCGTTAGAACGCTGTTAGGCGTACCGAGCCGTAACAGTTTCGTCCAGACAAATATGCCGGGCGATTCGGCATCCTTGGAGCGAGTCCGCTCCTCCTTGTTTCCGCACCCATAGATGCTTTTCATCCGACGTCAAATACGTCATTTTTTCTTTTGGGGGCGACTGGTACCCCTTGGGATGGTTGTTCCTCGACCTTAATTGTTGGCGCCTCACCCGGGCTGCTTGCCCTGCTAGGGTAGTTCCTGACGTCATTAATGTCGAGTGCTTCCAGCATCCGATTTATTGCTGTAGCCTGTTGTTGTCTGGCGTTCCCGGGTCGACCATCGGGCCCTTCGGGCCCATAGTGTAACCACTGGTGACGAATTTCATCCAGAAATTCGGTTACGGTTGCCAGTGCCATCTGTGGATCGAGGAGGATAACCCTTTCTTCCAGGGCACTCATGCCCCCAGGCCGGTCTCTCGAAGGCGTAACGCCTTCCGTGTATACCTGCGTGAGGGGACTTTCCGTCCTCAAGGGGGAGATTGGGTCCTTAAGGACCCTTGAACTCTCTTGCTCCGTCTGTTGGGGAGTTAACGGACTCAACGAGTCTATTAATATCTCGGTCATTCTGTCCGAACTCATATCGACGTTACTCAACGTCTGGGAGAACGTTAGTTCTCCAGGCATTGAGGGGTTTGCCTCAGACCGAGGTTTTTGACCGGATAATTTGGCCTGTCAAGCTCGAGCTCTCTTTTGTGACCTTTTCGACGGTTGTTTCTCGTCGGGGGGCTCTTTTGGGGACTGTCATCCATTGTCTTTCGGAGGCGGTTCTCCCTTACCTCCTGGCGGTAATCCCGCCGTCGCTTGCATTTGGCTATGCGTTACTATGCAGCTCATTGTTGTGAATCAAAGTTTTACGCACTTCAAAAAATTGTAAAGGGTTGTTTTACCCGGTCAAGTACTTAAGATCACTCAGGCGAAGTGAACCGTTATCGGATTTGCCAATGATACGTAAAGTACAGGATAGAGTAAGATGAGGGCGGTCGTTAGGACCACCCTCCTTTTGTACTATGTTACGGGCACATGTGATATAGTTTTCACATGCGCCGATATACCCTTATTCTACTTTGGGGCATTAGGCCCCTAACAGCTGTGGCTACATCCCACCTGGTCCTGACCACCACTGTGGCTATGTCCCACCTGGTCCTGACTGCTGCCGTGGCTATGCCCCACCAGGTCCACCTCTGACCGGTTGCTGCCGTCAGACTACATCCCCAGCAACCACATCCCCAACCGGCATGATCACTGGCCAAGGCTATGCCCCACTGATCATGCCGCATCGCCCTCCTCCTAGTTCCTAGGCTTGTAGCGTTTGCTGCATGCGTTGTAGTACGACTATTGGTCTGGGTAAGCAGCTCACCATTGGCCCAGGACAGTTCGTGGAGCCGGACAGCGCTTCACGCTGCTGCCCATCCCCTCCCTCACTCCATCGCCACTTGTCCGAGTTGACACGCCTCTGTCTCTATCACTGCTCATCATGGCTCACGAGTGCTGTCCAAAGATACCTTGACGTTACCTTCCTAGTCTTTGTCCCATGTACTAGTAGCCTCTGACAATGAAAGAACCCTTCGCTTCCCTATCAAGTTACTCATTGGAAAACAAACCATTGAAACAACCGCCTTAATTGACTCCAGAGCCATAGGAAACTTTATTGATCTTGGTCTCCTGTCACTTGCAAAATTTCCCCTGAAAAAGATGTCTCAATCCGTACACACCTTTAACATCGATAGTTCCCTCAATAAATGAGGTACTATCATGTGGAAAGCATCCACTCCCATGCTTCTTTCCAAAGAACCTGAGAGCATAGAACTTATGGTGGTGGGACTATGACGTTGTCAGATCATCCTGGGAATGCCCTGGCTTAAAACCTGGAATCCTCACATCGACTGGAAATCCCATTCCCTCTCCTTCCCTATCTCGTCCCCCACTGACTATGAGGAACACATCCTACCCCAACAATATTTGCTTTGTTGGCTAGGTCTCAATGTGGATCAAGAACTCACATCTTTGTATGACCAACAGTACTCTTCTAAGGTCGATGCATCTCCTCGTGAGTACCTCCCTTAAGAAGACCCATTAGATGAGTTGATCCAAAAAATCACCCTGTCCACCCAACTCGCCCAAGATGCCAAAACTTCTGAAATCTCACTGCCCGAATGGTGTGAAGACTTCGCAGATGTGTTCTCTGAGAAAACATACGACCTCCTTCCCCCTCATCGCCCCTATGACCACACCATTGACCTTAAACCCTCTGTCATACCTAAGATTGCCAAAGTTTACCCTTTAAATCCCAAGGAAAAAGAGGCCTGTTAGGCCTTTATTGAGGAACACCTCAAAACCAGATGCATTCTCCCATCCAAATCCTCCCAAGCAGCACCGTTCTTTTTTGTCCCCAAGAAAGATGGCTCTCTTCACCCCTGTCAGGATTATTGGTACCTGAATTCCCATACCATTCAGAATGCTTACCCCCTACCACTTATCCCTGAACTCATTGATGACATGAAAGATTCCACCTTGTTCACCAAGTTTGACATCTGTTGGGGGTGCGACAACATCCGAATTTGGGAAATGGATCAGTAGAAGGCTGCGTTTATCACTCCCTTTGGACTCTTTGAACCCACAGTAATGTTCTTCAGGTTTTGCAATGCCCCACCCACGTTCCAGGTGTTTATGAACCACATCTTCACTGATATGATCGCAGAACGTTGGCTTAAAATCTATATGGATGACCTCAGCATCCACACTCAAGGAGATTTAACCCTTCACCATGAACACACCCGACGTGTACTCCTTCGACTCCGAGAACATGGTCTCTCCTTGAAACTCTCCAAATGTCTCTTCGACACTCCTAAGATGGAGTTCCTTGGCATGATCATTGGCCAAGGACAAATTGCAATGATTCCTGGGGTTTGCGAATTTCTATCACAAATTCATCCCCAATTTCTCCCATGTTGTCACCCCCCTCAATCTTCGAACTCAGAAGGACCAATCATGGAATTGGACCCCACTCCAGCAGAAAGCTTTTGACACCCTTCGCACTGCCTTTTCCTCTGGACCTGTCCTTGGCATCCCTGATGTCACCTGCCCCTTTTCAATCATGACTGATGCCTCTCTCTTCACCGCCAGAGCCGTCCTTCTTCAAGATGACATTTATGGCGACGTGCATCCTTGTGCTTACTTCTCCAAAATGTTTATCCCTGCTGAGCGAAATTACGACATCTATGATTGGGAACTCCTTGCTGTCATCCTTGCACTTGAGGAATGGAAACAATACATCCAAGGAACCTCACACCCTGTCACCATCATCACCAACCACAAAAACCTCTTCTATATCAAGGACCCCTGCAAATTGTCTCGACACCAGGCTTGCTGGCCCCTCTTCCTCCAGGACTTTGATATAGTTTGGAAGGTGCTTCTGGGTACCAAGATGGCCCCCGCCGACGCCCTGTCTCATCATGACTTCATTGATACTTCCTCAGATAATGTCAATGCATCTATTGTTTCCGAACCAGTGATTATCAACACCCTGGACCTCACTCTCGCTCATCACATCAAATCTTCATCGTCCTCTGACCCCTTGGTACTACGAGCTCTGTCCAACCTCACAGATGGATCCCCCCTTTTTCCCATTCTGCTCTCAAAGATTGGGTCTTTGACAATGGTCACCTTTACTTCAGGGGCCGCATGTATGTCCCGCCTGCCACACAGTCATTGTTACTCCACTCCATTCATGACTCTCCCCTGACAGGTCACCTCGGCCGCTTTCACACCAAGGCCGTTGTTGAATGCAAGTCATCACCCACCCAACTTCACCACCCCTTATCCCAATCCCTTCTTCCACCACTCTCCCTTTCGGGCAACTCTCTGTTGGCCTCATTACAGATCTTCCCTTGTCTACTGGCTTTGACTCTTTAATGGTTGTGGTCGACCATGGCCTTACAAAGGGGGTAATTCTTGCCCCTTGTTCCAAAATGATTGATGCAAACAGAGTAGCCCAACTCTTTTTCAACTTCATATTCAAACACTTTGGCCTATATGATTCCATCATCTCTGACAGAGGCCCACAATTTGCCTCTGCCTTTGCTCATGAACTTGCTCACATCCTTAAATACAATGTCCACCTCTCCTGTGCTTACCACCCCCAAACTGATGGGCAAACTGAACAAACCAATCAGGAGATTGAAACCTGTCTTTGGATCTTCTGCGCCCACAACCCTCGGAAATGGGCTCAATTCCTCACCTCAGCTGAATTTGTCCATACATAACTCTGTCCCCCACAGCTCCACCAAAGTCTCTCCCTTTTCCCTTCTCCTTGAATACGAACCTAGAGCCTACCCACCACTCAGAAAGACTTTCCTTCCTGCGCTAGAAAATCGTCTCACTTCCCTTGAAGCCACTTGAAAGGAAGCTCTCTCTGCTCATGAGACTGCTCATCAAATCATGTCTGAATGATCTTCTCAGAAATTCTTCCCCTAGAAAGTAGGCAATAAGGTGTGGCTGGAAGCCACCAATCTCCGATTATCCTACCCATCCAGGAAGTTAGCACCTAAATGCCACAGACCCTTTGAAATTGCACAGGTACTATCTCCCCTCTCTTACCAACTCCGACTTCCTCCCACATGGAAGATACACAATGTTTTCCACACCTCACTTCTATCTTCTTATCACCAAACCAAAGCGCATGGTCCCTCCTTTGCGAAGCCTCCTCCTGACCTCATAGATAATGAAGAAGAATATGAAGTGGATCACATTGTTTCTCACAAGGGATCTCCTGGACGACGGCTGTACCTGACCACATGGAAAGGATACCCCTCATCCGAAAATACATGGGAACCTGAGAGCAACCTCCGATATTCCCCCCTTATCCTTTCTGAATATAAACATTCCCATCATCTCATCTGACTTTTCACTCCTTCCTTTCCTTTCTCTCTTCCTAGGAAGCGGCATCTCTTCGTGAAGTACCCCCCTAGTGAATGTTTTTTGAATGCTTACTCTTTGATAACCAGCATGTTGTTTCTTTCCTCATCTCATTCTTCCGCTTCTTTGTCCTCTACCTTCTCTACTTCTCCATTGCACTTGTGTTGTGTGGTGCCTACCTTGCTACCCAACTATGCCGTCCATTTGCTTTACACAGGTATCCTCGCAAACCCCATCATCCTCCGCGTCATAGAAGACCTCCCTCTCTATGATGAGGACATGATTTGCCAGGAGCTCATTTGCCTGTTTCACCTTGTCTTGTCCACACAGCAGTACCACGCTCTTGCTGCATCCAGTGACTTACCCACACCTTTTGGCATCCCACTCCGAACCTCTCTCAACACCATACCTGGATGTGTCCTCAACCTCCTCCATATACATGGTTTCCACACCTTTGTTGAACGTATCCCTTCCAATGTGTTATACTCCATGTTCCAATGAGTGTTCCTCTCTATGACCATGGAGCTTTACCTCGAACAGACCGAACTTCCTGTGCCTCAATCCCCGCTGCCTATTTCTATTCCCCCTCCTTCAGAAACACTTTCCTCCCCGTCCACTCTCTTGTCACGACTCTCCTCTCCACCTCCCTCAACTGGCACCTCATCCCCCACTGCTGTTGAGTTGGAATCTGACTATGGAGGAGTTGACAAGGAAATCCTCACTCTCAATAGGTCCTTTCTTCAGTCTCTTCCCAATGGAACACAAATTTTATCCACTCCCATCCGAGTCGTTCATGTCCCCATCCACTGTCGACCTGCATCCACCCTCACTGAATGCTTTTGGTGTTGTAATCTCGGCCACTATCAAGAGGATTGCCCACTCTATGTCTGCCCCCATTGTCATCAACCAGCTCCCAGACCCCCCATTTCCACTTGCCTTACTACCCAATGCAACTTTTGCAGTCGATGGGGACATTCCGCTCGATTCTGTTCTGTCTGAGTGTGCGCGGTTTGTGATCAACATGGACATGTGGTGGACAACTGTCCTATTGAGATGCTTTCAGTTGAATAGGCAACTCATATTTACACAGGAACTTCCTCTCATCAACCCGGTCCTGTCTAGAGGAGCGTTGATTGAGCCTGGGGCTCAATGGTACAAAGGGGGTAATGTTACGATTTTTCTCCTTTCCTCAAACATCTTTCTCCTTGTCTTCTCTCATCATACATATGTTCTTCCAGGGATGTGTCGCTACAACTACATTTCTTGTCTCCTTATTACTCATCCTCTTCATTCCTGTCTCGTTATCCTTTGACCTCTCCCACACCATTCCTCTTTACTACCGGAAGGGAGTGTTCCGCATCTTCATTCATTCTCCTTATGGACCTTATCTCCACCACCAGGCTCTCTTGTGCCTAGTATGTAGTTCCCATTACTCATCCTTCTCCGAGATTCTCCGATGTTCTATGGTGACGCATCCCTTTAGTTATATAGCGACTCGTATGTACTCTGTCTCCTTACACTAGTTCTATGCAATCTAGCATGACCTTTGTGTTCTACCTTTCATGAAATCTCTCATGTCCCTTGAGTCCCTTCAAGTCCTTTTGTCTTCAACTTCCCCTTGAAAAACCTTAGAACCCTTGAATTGTTGTCTTGAGACATTGCGACGCTCCATGAGTTCCTCCTCAAGGCAACCTTTGTCCTTAATGTCCACAAAGGAACGTCTCATGTAACAAAAACTGCGGAAAAGCCAGGGGAACAAGATTTCTGGGCAGTGTTCTAGAGCTATGAATGTTCAAGTGGCACAAACACTGCCTTGGAGGAACCTAAGATCCAAAGATCTGAAAGGGATTGATATATGTAGGTACAAGAATGTAGAGAAGATGAAAGGAGATATGTACTCAGAAGCTCGGAAACTAGGACGTATGTTAGTTCTGAGTGTACAGGGTGTAGAGGGAGTAATACAGGGCCGGAATTCCAAAATCTCGGAGGAGACTCGGAGCTAGACTCAAGTGAATACATAGTGTTTGGGTATAAGAAGGTAAGTGGACCAGCTCAAGTTTAACTTGGAAAACTCAGGAATACTCAGAAGTACTTGGGAATGATTCAGGGATCATACGGAAATTACTCAGGAATGATCCAGGAATACCTCTGGAATTCAGGTAGAGTTTGGAATATGACATCACTCTTCATTCTGTAAGAACTTGGTCTATTGTCTGCAGCAGCTGCATGTTCCAGGGTCACTGATCCAAATAAAGCAGACAGGTTCACATGTCCAATAGTTGGGTCCACATGACTGTAGAATTGGTATATGGTAACCATGCCAATTTGTGTGTCCATGTACCTAAATTATGCAGCTTGTGTATGCTGTTCTGTGTGTTGTGTTTGTGTTGGTGATGGGATGATGACATAGCAAGCCATATATGCAAGGACAACAAGACTTGCTTCAAGATCTCCACCATCCATCTTGTGTCATGATTGGAGATAATAGAGTCTGGTAGACTGAAACAACTTGCCACTATCCTAATGAATATTTCTGCAAAGTCATGAGTGGTTAGTCCTGTCATTATTGGCACAAGTTGCATGTGATTAGTAAATTGGTTCACTATGACCAACATGGCATTAAACAATCCTGACTTTGGCAGGTTGATGATAAAGTCCATAGAAATGGATTTATATGGTCATCTAGGGACAGGGTTGGTGATTAAGGTTCTGTAATGAGCAATGTTCCTGCTCTTAGTCTTCTGACAGACATCACAGAATGCACAGAAATTCTTGATATCTTTTCCCATATGAGGCTAGTAGAATCTCACTGATAGGTATGCTCATAACTTCTCTGGTCCTGCATAAGCCATTTTGATAGTGCCTTGTGAGCTTCTATTAGCAGCTCCATTTGTTTGTCCCAAGGTATGCACAGTTAGGATGAAAGTCTGTGTCTCAGAAGTAGAGCAGTCTGTCTGCATCCTTGAAATATCTTCAGGAAGCTGACTAGTCTTCCTGGCCTGCTGAAGCGGTCTCATACTTCATTTGGAAGGATTGGTCCTTCTTGTAAATGTTCATCCATAGACAGATATCATGTCAAAGGCATAATCAACAATCTAGATCTGATGCTGAATGCAACCATCAACTGGTGGATTGCCAGTATACTGCTTTTCATTTTATACTCTATCATATTTCAGTTGATTATTATACTGACCCTCATGGTCTATTCCATCAGCCACCTGTGGACAATGACCCTCCCAACCAGGATGATTTCAGAGATTGGTTGGATGATTCTTATTCCTGTTGCATCACTATACTAAACAACCAGACTGAGCCCCCTGCTGCCATTCCAATTGCCATACATACCTGTCCACATACCCCTTACCTTCCATCTTTGGTTTCGTTGTCCCTGGATACCCCACTTCTTTTCCCTTTTCTATGCATCTGTTTTTGCTTCCTCTTCCAAGCCAGACTCTCAACCAGTCTCACCCTCTATTGACTGGTATGTAAAGGCCAAGCCAGGAAAGCCTGGATTCACAAGATCCATGGCTTTCTCAACACCTGCGAGTGTCCTGCTGACCTTTCTGACACAGACTTCCAGTCATTCGTAAAGTCAGCAACTAAATTCTGTCTCCTCCAAGGCTCCCTGTGGTATCAAGAACTGCACGGACATCATCAGTTAGTGGTGCTGGAGCACTGGAAGTATGGGCTGATTAAGAAGGCCCTGTCTAAGTTGATATTTGAACTAAAGTACAGGAGGGTAAATGAAGGGTATTTATACTAAAGGGAAAACCACAGAAACACAAGAGAAACAAGATTTCAGGGCAGTGTTCCGGAGCTATGAGAGTACCGAGTGGTGGTAACACTACCTCGGAGGAACCTAAGATTCGAAGATCCGAAAGGGGTTAATAAAGGTACAAGAATGTAAAGAAGACGAAAGGGGATATGTACTTGGAAGCTTGGAAACTCGGACATATGTCAGTTCCCAGTGTACAGAGGGTAAAGGGAATAATACAGGGCCGGAATTCCGAAATCTCAGAGGAGACTCGGAGCTAGACTCGTGGGAATACATATTACTTGGGTATAAGGAGGTAAGTGGACTGGCTCGGGTTTAACTTGGGAAACTCGGGAATACTTGAGAGTACTTAGGAGTACTCGGGGATAACTCGGGGATCATACAGAAATGACTCAGGAATGACTCGGGAGTACCTTGTGGATTCAGGTAGAGTTCAGGATATGACAGATATCCTTTGTCATTGGGGTCCACTTATTGAGATTGTAACTGACAACAGCCTACTTTTACTCAGGCCTTGAATGTTCTTGCTGACTAGTACTGGATCCAGCACCTCTGTATCTCCCACTACAACTCTCAGGAAAATGGTGTGGTTAAACAGCATCATTTTAATGTCTGGGAGGCCATCATCAAAAGTTCCCCCAGAGGAAAGTCTCACTGGCATGTTGCTGCTCACACTCACTTAGTATTTTGGGCTGAGCATGTTACTGTGCTCTGGTCCACCAGTTTATCTTCCTATGAAAACAACATTTTTTGTTCTCCTCTAGGTACAGAACTGTTATCTCCATCTGGACTGATTGCTTGGTGAGCCCACTGGCTCCAAAAGCATTAGGAGAATTCGAAGTCTATTTGGGAGCATGTCCTTAAGGCTTGGTTTGAGTTTATCAAGCATTTTGAGGCTGCTTTCAAGAACCAGATAAAGGACTTTGACTTCTGGGCAGGAAGTCTCATCTTGGTCCATAATACCTGCATTAAAAAGGAGCTCAACCAGAAAATGAAGCCATAGTATCTTGGTCCAATGGTGGTCCTCTGCCAGACTACTGGCAGGTTGCACCTACTGGCCAAGTTGGACAGGGTGGTATCCAAATTGCACTATGCTGTGTTCTGGCTTCTTCCTTATTATCCTTGTTTCTCCTCCACTGTTTGAGTTGCTGACCTTACAGGAATTGACAATGAAGGTTTGGACAAAATGGCAGGCGAAGAAATTGAAGAGTCTGATGAAAAAAACCTGGATGTAAGGGGTTTGTCATATCCCGAACTTTCACTTACATATTCCAAGCTCAACTGAGCATGACTGAGCTCCTCCAAGTATTACCACATCTCCCAAGTACTCCAACTTGGCCTAGTCAAACCCAAGCTCATTGTATCACCTTCAAGTATCTAACACTTTTAATACTCCCTTCCATTCTTGTACCTCACTTAACCCCATACAAACTAATTCTGTAGTTACCCTTGTTCCGAGACACCACTGCAGCTCGGGGCAGTCCCACCACCGAGCTGAGATCTGGGATAGCCCCAGTTCAACACTTATAGGTTCCTTTGGTATTCCTCTCCTTCAATACAGTATATAAAGTGTACCCGAGTCGCTTAGTAGACTTCAGACAAATAATCGACTAAGATTCCCTCCTTCCCTTTATCCCCCTCTCGATGATCCCTTCGTCTTGATCTCTCACCGGTTAGCCTTACAGCTAAGCCAAGCACCTCCGACCTCTCCTGACCCTCTGACCAATTTCGGGACACTGAGGACTATTGAGACAAGAGTGCACCACACAGTGAAGCCAAGTCCCAAACATTGTTAAGTAACTCCGGCTCTCGGAGTTCCCCCTCAGAGTAGAACTGGTCTTGACAGGGTTGATTTACCTGGTTGAGTATTTAAGATCACTTAGGCAAAGTGAACTGTTTATTGGATTCACTAATGATACATAAAGTACAAGTTAGAGTAAGATAAGGGTAGTCATTAGAACTTTCCTCCTTTTTGTACTATGTTATGGGTGCATGTGATATAATATTCATATATGCCTTTATACTACTTTATACTACTTTGGGGCATTAGGCCCCTAACACCCTTCCCGTTTAGATATGATAACAGATCATATACATATAACGAAGGTATTTTAGACACATTAGTCCATATGAGAATGAAAAGAAGAAATGATGATGGGATTGCTGCCCTACAAGACAGATACAACTATATAAAAACAATTGGAGGGTGTGCCTCCATTCCTTGGCCTGTTCACATTGGCAGCTAGCTCACCAACAGGTTTGCCCTTCTCACTGTGCCCAGAATTGTTCTCAGTGCCCTCAGTGGTAGGAAAGGGGTTGAGGTTGAACATGACTGCAGCCTTCCTGAACCATTTGAAGACCTGGTCTTCTATCTGGACCATGAAGGTCATCACAAGGAAGGGGACCTCTAACAGGGGAACACCCCGTGACTGTGCCTCATTTTGTACCATTTCCTAGTATGCTTGAACATGTCATTGGGGATGGGGACATGCAGGACCTGCCTTATCAGTGCATAGTGAATGCTGGTCAAGGGGTTGTCAAATCCTCCAGCCTCTTCAATGAAGGTGACCATCTTCTGGTGACTTCTTTCTAGACAACAAGCAAAGAACACTGACTAGAATACTCTCCAGACAACTGCTTTTGCCTCCATGGATAGAATGCTAGAAGCTAGGGAAATAGAATCCCCTAGGCAAAACAGTCCCAGTAACACTAGGGTTGAGTTGGTGAATAACTTAGTGTACCAGTAATGTGGGTTGTTCGCTAATCCTCAACAAGTGTTGGAAAGATCAGAATTGAAGATGCTTCAGACTATGCATCTGGTACAATTGAGTTCAATTTGGCAGAAAGTGTCAGATAAAAATATTCTAGTAATTAGTTAGCAGCTTTGTTGAGACTACTCTGACAATATGCTGCTGTGGTGAGTGCTGGGTTGTTCACACAAGTCTCTTAGTTCACATGAATTGGTTTCCTAACTCAAGTATATTGCAAACATAAGGAGTTGTGGTTTCAAGCATAGTGACTGAGCTAACTCTTATTCCCTAGGGTGGATAGTCAGTTTAAGAAGCAAGGGTTGCAATAGAACTAATGGGGATTTGTTGCTGGGGATCTGTCCTCTTGTTGCCCAACTTAGGGTTTTCTTCCAAAAGGGTTCTCCTATTTCACTCACCCTAACTTTCGGTACAAGTCTTTATTCCTAACAACTATCTAGTAGTGCTAATGTGGTGGAAAGCACTTACTCTAGGTCCTCTGTTGGGTACCTGTTAGGGGAAGTCCAAATATGGGTGAGGCTGAGGTATGTGGCTTTCTGTGCCTGTGCCTACCTGATTCTACCTTCTTCTGCTTAGGTGTGCCTTTTGTGTGCCTGCTTCCTTGGGGCTTAAAACACTCTTCTTATATATATAATTTACAGTGGCAGTGGCAGCCAATCAAGAGCCTGGACTGCTTATTAATGCCAAGAGATTGCTGACCAATTTAAGTCATGTGACTCAAAATAACTTATACTGACTCATGCTGACTCAATGTGACTCATGCTGTGCCAATCAGGAAATGACTCATAATGACTCATCCTGACTCATGCTATGCAAGGCTGTACTGTGCCTGGTCAATCTCTTTCTGACACGTAGCTATGTACTTAGTAATGGAAAAGATATGAAATGGATCATTCTGCCATGTAGCAGACAGGTGGTATAAAAGGTCGAGTTAGAGTAACTATTTAATTTCTCCATGACCTATGGTCGGAAATTGAAAATAAAAATAGGGATAGGTAGCTAATACTATCGGTCATCTAACCCTAAATTAGCTAAGCGGTCGGACCGTGGGAAAGGCGTCAAATATGGAAACCCAGGTCCAATGTATGTATATAGTAAGTAGTACTAGTAAGTTGTATGGGAGAAATATATTTGTAACTCCTCTATCCTTTGATGGAATGATATGAAACTCTGGGAGTAGGTAGACTATACTAATAGTCATCTATCCCTTTTGTCTTGAGAAATTCCACTTGTAAGATGAAGGTGAAAGTTCACTCATTTGGGTATAATGTCTGACTTTGCATGGAACTGGTTCCATGCAGGTCACTGGGTGGAAGAATGAGCCCACCAGAGACACCATTGGCAGCAACATATGCCACAATACCAGTTATGGAAGCCTGGTTGTTAAATTGACCAGACCAGGCCATCCTGCCATTCTGGAGTGGAGTTACTCCTGCCCACTTGAGTAGTGCCCAGTAGCATCCCAGCACCACAAGGAGTCTACAAGACCTCATACCCATACCATGTGGTTGTGGCTTGACTGCAGAACAAGGTGCTTCATTATCAGGAACACTCATACCTGTTGGTGAGTGGGGGGGTTGAGGTCCAAGCCCTCATCATCAGGCTACTGGTTGGAACCGATGGTATTTGGGAACATTTTGTGGAGCCCACTGCAACTACTTAATGAGCAGGCAGTTTGGCACCACTTGATGAACTTGCACCAGTGGTTTGCTGGGGCATTGAGTGTAGGGGCCCATGGGGGAGAACCATGCCCTTTAGGTTGAGGATGATCTGTCCTCAATGTTGGGGGGTTGTTTCGTCTGTGGAGCTGGGAGGTGGCAGTGCTGGCTGCTCATCAATGCAAGTGAGGAGGTTTGCATGGATAATAACTCCTGGGGTAGAGTTGAGGTTGCCCAAGGATGACTGGAGTGGGGGTCAACCCACCGCGTCAAAGAGGAAAGCTCAAGACACGAACTAGAAAAATCAGAAGATTGAATATGGAGAAGGACAACTTACCGAATTGTACAGCCACGTCGAGGCCAAAGCAGGCGCATCAGGTGCATTGGATATGTTGCATACACACTCCAGATGCTGGGGAAGCACCCCACAGCAATGGCAAAGCAGCGAGACCGCTCGGGGTAGAGCCCAGTGCAGCAGAGACTCAAGATCTCTTAGCCGAGGCACGACCTTCCATATTAGGAAAGCGCTCAAGCGCTGCACTTTCAGGACCCATCAGACAGCTTCAATTCTTCATTCAAACATTCATTTTCATTGGAATATAAAAGGCAGACATTCTATTGTTTTTTAACCTACTTTCCTTTGATTCTCCCCATACTCCTTGAGGGGGAGTGTTGAAAACTCATCTCGTATGGGTTTCATAGTTAGTAGCTTACATAAGCATGACCTTATTTTGGTCATCGAGTACAGTAGTTTACTTTAGTAACTACACTATAGTTTTTTACAGAACAACACCACTGTCATCAGATCATCCACCTTGATATCATCCCTCGCCTATGCGACCTGCAAAGAAAAGAACTGCACAAATATTGGCATAAGCGAAACTCCCAAAGGTTCAAATTCTACCTGGCTGGACCACTTTGGAAGTAGAAGACAAGCCACAGCCACCACAAGCAGGACTTTCTACATGCACCTGGATGCCACCACAGCAAGCACCTAAGGAATCACTAGTACAATTTCATATCCAACCACATCAATACCACCCCACTAGGGATGAGAGGTCACTCTTTAGATCACCTATTGAAGTTCATCAATCCACTCGCATTCCTGTATCTCAGATATTACCCAATAATACATATGGGGATAGACCTCCTATTGAAATCAAGCAGGATCTACAACAAGGTCTGGATTCAATCCAGGAGGAGCAAATGGTAGTGAAGCCACCTGTGGAGCCTTCATGTCCAACAAACGGAGATGATGACATTGGTGACATGTATTTGTTACAATTTTTCTCCTTTCTCACAATCTATTTCTTCTAGTCTGTTCACGTCACATCCATATCCTCTTTGGGATGTGTAAGTACGATTACATCTCTTTACTTCTTGTCGTTCATCCTTTCCACTCATGTATGATTGTCCTTTAAACCCCCACGCCGTTCTTCCCTACTACCGGAAGGGGATATCTCTCGTCTTCATTCTATTATTACCTTGGACCTTCTCTCCACCACTAGGCTCTCTTGTGCCTAGTACATAGTCCTCATTACTCATCCTTCTCTGATCTTCTCTGACCTTCTATGATGACGCGTCCCTCAGTTATATAGTGACTTGTTTGTACAATGTATCTTTACACTTGTTCTGCGCAATCTAGCGTACTCTTGTGTCCTCAGTTCTTCACCCTAAGTCCCCTCAAGTATCCTGTGAACCACCTCCCCAGGAACCTTCGTGACTAAAGATACCTAGAGACGTTGCGACTCTTTGTGAGCTCCTCCTCTAGATAGTCTTATCCTCGACATCCTCTGTAGTACGCCTCGCGTAACAGTATTCCTCTAAATGGATATATCACCACATGACTTTAGCTGTTGATTCAAGCCCAACTCTGCTCCCTAAACACTATAAAGACATTCTCAAGCTTTCTAGGGAAGATCAAGAGTTGTGGACTGCTTTGATGAAGGAGATAAAATTCACAAAAGAAAGGTATGGGAATTGGTAGACCTACCAAAGGGTCATAAACCCATCAAAGGGAGATGGATATTTGCTTTCAAATCAGATGGACAAAGAAAATCTCAATTCATTGCAAAAGGGTTCACTCAAGTCTTTGGAATAGAGTACAAAAATATCTTTTCACCAGTTGCAAGGTTTGAAACCTTGCGTTTACTTCTATCTCTAGCAGCACTTCATGATTGGGAAATTGAAGCACTAGATGGCAAGACTGCCTTCTTGTTTGGTGAACTGGATGAAGAAACCTATATGGAACAACCAGAGGGTTTCATGGTAAAGGGTCAGGAGAGAAAGGTCTGTCAACTGAGGAAGGCTATCTATGGCCTTAAGCAGGCTGCGCTCCAATGGAACAAGCAGCTGCACAAGAGTCTCCTGGAGATGGGATTCATCCATTGCAAATCGAACCCAGGAACCCATTTCAAAATCATCAGAAAGGAGATCATCATACTCCCTATCTATGTCAATAATGCGCTTTTTATGGGTAGCAACAAGACGCAAGTCCTCTCACACAAGAAAGATTTTGTGGGGCAATGGAAATCTCATGATCTTGGTCCTGCAAAGGAATATCTAGGAATGTAAATCACAAGAGACTGCAAAAAGCATACAATCACACTTGATCAAACCTGCTATGCAGAGAAAGTTATCAAACACTTTGGTCAAGAGAATTGTAAAGAAGTCTCTGTTCCATTACCTACCAGGTACAACCTGAGACCAAACCAAGATCAGTCAGATGTTTCACTTCAAAGTCGCTATCAGTTGGTTATTGGATCACTGCTATACATCATGCTAGGAACAAGACCAGACATCACCTCTGCGGTTATCAAGATGTTGCAGTACTCTTCCAACCCCATGGAAGAACACTTGCAGAAGGCACTCTATATCATGCACTATCTCTCATCCACCAAGGATCTCTGCATAGAGTACTCCATGACTGGTAACCAAAATGAGCTTTGTGCCTATTCTGACACAGATTGGGCAGGTGACATTGAAACATCATGTTCTACCACTAGTTATGCAGTCTTCTTAGGAAACAGCATTGTTTCTTGGCTGTCTAGGCAACAATGAAGAGTAACACTTTCTTCCACAAAGGCAAAATACTGCAGGATGACAGAGATTGCAAAGCAACTTCACTGGATCCGCAATGTCTATGAAGAGTTGGGATTCAAACTCAGTCCTCTTCCCCTTTGCATTGATAATCAAGGTGCAATGTTTCTGGCTTCAAATCCTGCTCAGGAAGGACAAACAAAATACATTCCCATTCCTGAACACTACATCTGTGAAGCAGTAGAGCTAGGAGAAATCAAGCTCTATTACATCCCCACTGATGTGCAATTCGCAGACACCCCCCACGAAGAACCTTGGAAAACAAAAATTCCAAGGAAGGAAGTCTCTCTGTCTTTCTAGATTCCACACATCATAATCTGAACATGAAGAAGTGTCGAGAATCCTGGTATTTCTTATTCAGAATTTCTATTCCTAATACCAGATTCTAAAGCCATTATATTACGGTCTGTTTATGCTATTCATATTACAAAGGCCTGGACCCTTATCTATGATGTCACTATGACATCATAAGTCCAGACTCTTATCTCTTATCTATGACATCATAGATAAAGACAAATATAGATACATGTTATCGGCCAATGGCCTTTATCCCTCTTATCACTTATCAGGGCTGTGTATCTCTTTATATCTTACTGCGCATACATGTACAAACAGTACAGAGCAGTATATAAGACTGGCCTTACAGCCAGTCTCAATAATGAACTATCTTGTTCTCATTCCCTCATCATCATAACTCTGAGCTCACTCCCACTATGCTCAAGTTACTCTTTATCATAACCAAGACACCTGCTCCTAGTAAGTCTCCTACTAGGAACCTTAATCCCTTCTTATCCCTGTGCAACGAGGTCCTTTGTGATCTCATTACTGGTGACTCTGGTCACAGTGAGTGCACACGGCGCACAACTGACATGGTGGCTGCCCACTGGTAAGTTTTGACTCAGGTGGTGATGAGCAGGGCAGGCGATAGTCTCATTCCTGACATTGTTTGAAGTCAAAAAAATAGAAAGGTTCAACGTTCAGTTGCTGTATATGTGGCATGTGAATGTTTGATTGAGTAAGCAACTCTGCCAGTGCTTAAAACTTTTCTCCAAGTCCCACCACTGGCCTCACTTGAACCACCAGCTCATCACACCACCAGTCACCAGCTCTCTTGAATGACACAACACGACAACACCATCTCATCCCCACCACCATTGTCAGCACTAAGGTACTCACCGTCCACATCCAATATTACCTACAAACTGTGTTCTCTCCTACACCACACTGCCCACAGCTCTGGCAACGATAGAAAAGACTCAGACTCAGCAGCCGAGAAAAAAAAGATAAGTTCATCACCCATGCACAAACATTGCTGACCAGGCTTATCCAGTGATACACAGCTCATGTGCGCTTTCACCTCGCCCACTCATCATCCCATTCAGTGGGTGCACCTGCATCACCCGTGTACAATGTCAAGTCCGGGTCCTCCGGGCTCAAGTCCGACAGAGGAAACGGTAGGGAGATAGAGATTAGTTACAGAGGTGGACCGGAGGTCCGACGGAGATACGAAAGTGGGGACTTAGTCAGGACTTGGCGTAGACTTATGTGTCACGCCCTTGCCGAGGTCATTGTCCTTGATTTCAGAGGGACGGAGGTGCAGAGGTACGGAGGGAAGCGGAGGCACGAAGGAGGACTTCGAGTGAGAGGATGGGAGACTTAGTTGATATACGAACTGAAGTACAAAGGCGGAGTACA
>JBBPRK010000719.1:0-18545 GCA_038093075.1 Boletus patriciae
CGCAGCCGCAGCTCAGCATCCTCGATCACACTTCTTCCGAGCGTCATCGAACGGATCCCTGTGTTATTGTTCGCGGGTGACCAAGACTACATATGTAACTACATGGGCATCGAGAAAATGATCGATACCATGACATGGAATGGCGAAAAGAGTCTCGGTGTGAGTCCATCGTTGACTGATGTCTACCCCCTCTTTCCCCGATTTCATGCATATTCTTTTGTACGAGCCCGGGTCGCTGATGGTTACCGCGTGTAGACGTCACCGATCAAACCATGGACTGTCGCAGGGACACCGGCCGGGACATGGGTTGCTTCGCGAAACCTTACCTATGTCAAGGTATGGAATCACCGTTTACAAACGCAGCGTCGATGCTAACTTTCCTTGCGTGCAGGTTTTCAACGCATCACACATGGTCCCATACGACGTCCCCGACGCCGCCCATGATATGATCCTCCGTTTCATGGGCGTGGACTTCTCGGCCATCCTCGAGGGCTCAGCGCACATACCGAGCAGCGTCGGCGATGACGTCAAGCCCGTCTTCACAGATGGCGAAAACCCCGTTTCATCCAAACCGCCAGGGAAAACGCCCGAACAGTCAAAAGCACAGTGGGACGGTGAGCTTCACTTGTTCTCTGCGATGGTCGTTCGTTGGGAATGACGATGCGCGATGGCGATCACAGCGTATTACAACACAGGGACAGCCGCACTGGTCTTTTTACTCGCCGCCATTGGTCTCGGCATTTGTCTATGGTATCGGCTCCGCAAAAGACGCGTCCAGCTCTCCCGAGGTGCTAGTGATACCGAAGAGAACATACCCCTCAGGAATGCGTCCGAAGAGGACATGGACGAGTTGGACTCGGAGCAAGTTCGGCGAAAGAGGAAAGGAAAGGAGCGGGCAATTGAGGATGGGGATGAGGGATCGCCAATTTTTGGTGTGGGTGAAGCCGATGAGGATTAGCACTAGGTGGACAAGATGTCGACCGATTTGCTTATGGGTTGTCTGGCCCTGTCTTAGGTGTGCGATAGGACATGGTGATCAAAAAGAACTACATTATATTGGCAGCGAGGAAGGACCAAGATTATTTTACACTTGAATTTCTCCGATAATGACAGTGTCCACCCATTCCCCAGCTTGCAGTTGTGATGGGCCTCCCTCTCGGAGCATGGGTAACTCCACCAGCGCATTCGCCCCGCTTAAGCTTGCTACCCGGCTAGACCTCTGACCTCCTGTACTATACGCCTTGAGGCCATCTGGCGTCGCTTTCACAATGACACGATGGAACTCCACTCGAGAATCTAGGCGCATTGGGGTTTCAATCTACCCACAACGTAGATTCGTTTACTCCATGCAGCCGATCTTGACAGAGCGCTGGAAAACCCACCTGTACTTTGACACGCGGGAGCTGACACCTCTCCACTGGCCATCCGCCCAATCTCCTGAGCGCAGGGACCACGAAAATATGAAACGTCACGAGCGCTGACGCCGGATTTCCCGGAAGAGCGAACAAAAACTTGCGTTCGCCTTGTTTGTTTGGCACAGGTATGCTCGCGAACGTCGTCGGCTTCCCGGGCTTCATGGACACGCGACCAAAGTGAATCGTTCCCTCAAATCGTCGCTCGATGATGGGTTTGAGAAGGTCGCTGGAACCCATCGAAGTACCGCCCGTGGTGAGAAGTAAGTCCGCTTCTTGAAGCCCTTTGGCGATGGCTTGGACGTGTGCGTCGACGCTAGGATATATTTATTTATTCAGTCGTGTGGTCTCCTCTAGCTGAAAAAAATCTTGGCCTCACTCGTCGGGTACTATCCCGAGGTCGACGACCGCGTATCCCATTCCTTCGAGCGTGGCCTGCAGCGAAGGGCGGTTGGTATCGTATATCCCTCCCCATCCGTTGCTGGGGAGTGGATTTGGAGATTGCACGTCCAAAATTTCGTTACCCGTGCTCAAAAGGGCTACTACAGGTTTGCGTCGGACCTTGACCTATGCGCATGTCGTCTCATCATTCTGTGACCAAGAGACGATCCGGCTGACCTCTTTTCGTCCGACAAACGCCAGTGTACCAATCTCGCCTCCCAAACTCGTGATCACGTCGTCTTTCTGTAACACCAAATCTCCAGTGCGCACGTCTGAACCGGGACGTCTCGTGTTTTCCCTCACAGGGACCTGCACGAGCGTCTTTACCTGACTCTCCTCGAGCTCTGCGCCGTTGGCGTCTTTGAAGGTAGAGACGAGCTCCGTGTCTTCTACCATGATAACAGTGTCCGTCCCAGCAGGGAGCGGCCCGCCTGTGTTAATGCGGAATATAGATCCAAGTGGGACAACCTCTGTAGGCGCATGTGTTTTCCACGTCAACACATTGTATACTCCGGGTGGGTCAGAAGCTGTTGGCTTAGCAAGTCAAGCCAAAAATTCTGAGCTGGGGTTGTATGGCCATCTTACATCGGAGTGCGTAACCATCTACGTTGGTCGTCTGCGAAGACGGCACGTTCTGTGGTGCGTATACGTCCTCTGCGAGCACGTGTCCCGCGAGGGCTGGGGTGACCTATACAGCGCATTAGTCTGTCGGTAGGTTTCTCTAGCAGTGATCACGGACCGGCAGCTCGAGAGGTCCTAAAGGTCGGCTTTCAGACAAGATGAGCTGGAGCGCCCCCTCGAGACTGAGCTGCGGGTATGGTGATATGCGATGGCGACCTGGAACTGTGAACACGTCTGCGGCGCCTGTTTATATGGTAGTTCTCGCTCACTTACCAGGCGCAGATGGATCATGGGAGAGCAGTGTCCTGGGTTGAGGGGCTGCATGTCCCTCGTGATGATGGTGGTGGTGGTGGTGGTGGCCAGGCGCATTCGAGGCCTGTCCCGGGGTGTGACTCGTCCCCAATGTCGCGTGCACTTGCGCACCGCTACCTCCCTTGATGAGGTCGATCGCATGGGCAACAACACCGTTGGACAGGAGAACCTCCATGTTCTCTCTCACAGCCCTGACACTCCCGGGGAGCGTCACGACGAGGGTGTTTTTGATCGTTCCTGCGACTGGTCGGGACAACGCCGCGAGCGGTGTGTGCTTGATCGACGCAGAGAGCAGGAGATGTACGATCCCTGGCGCATGCCGCTCGATCAGAGGTGATATCGCCTAACAGAAATCCTCTATCAACTTGACCTTGGAACGGGGACGGGGTGGGCACGGTACCTCGGGCGTTCCATCTCTCACACCGAATCCAGTGCCGCCTGTGGTGATGATCCAATCTATCGCGCCACGCTCGGAGTGATACTGGACGGCCTGACGGATCTGAGCTTCGTCGTCTGGGAGAATGGTAGTAGATATTTCATGATACCCGTGACGCTGGAGGATGTGGTGGATTTCGGGGCCAGACAAGTCTTGGGTCTTACCCGAAGATGCACTGTCGCTGACTTGCTGGTGGTGAGCCCCTTGTACCCGGTAGGGGAGTGGAAACCATACCTGTGATGATCAGTACCTTGACGGAGCTCATGAGTGATGGTGGGAGGCCGTGAAGTTGTCCTTACTACTACTTTAACAGTGGGCGCCCAGCTCAATTCCATGACCGGCGTTCAAACTAGATCGCAAGCTCCTCTAGTCTATACAATCCAACATTCAAACCAGCCCGCTCCTCAAGCTGCTTTCTCCGTTTCCTCCACTCCGCTGGACTCTCCTTGGATGTACCCGTCTCTTCCTTCAGCGACTGGGCCTTCACAAACGGTTCCAACATCCCACGTAGCGGCTCCAGGCTATCTATGAACGTAATCTCGGGCTCTATAAAAGAGAGGATTCGACGCAGCAGATCGTGCGAGGGCTGGTACTGGAGAAGAGCAACAAACGATGCGTCAAGCAAGGCTTGCAGGAAAATGATGACCTGATAACGGGTAAGCGTTGCGATACTTAAAAAAGTGTGACTGAAATACCTTGGGATACGGAGGTGAATCAGCCTTGCTGAAGGTCTTTGTGTCCGTCGCCAGCGACTTGAGCAGGGCCTCCATCTCATGTTCAGTTCCTCCCTGTATCCAATTCTCCAGTATCTCCAGGACCATGACCAGATCCTGGGCGTCGGGTAGGTGTTTCCGGATAGCAAGACGCATCGGGGCGGCTGAGAATGGATATGACAAGCAGGCGAAAAGATAGGACCACAGAGGGGGTGCATAACCCTCCGATACATCAACATCCATCGCGTTTTCGCTCCTGCGTTGTCTGTCGACAAGGAATTTGGCCGAAGCCATCAGTTCGTCCTCGGAGACGTCCGCAACTGTCGTCAGTGCAAACATCACGTTTTCCTGAATTACTCGTAAGGTTTGAAAAGTTCAAGAACCACACAGCGGTACGATTCTTACCCAGTCGCCTCGTTGGCGGAGCATCGTGACAAGACGACCATTGAGCATGATAGTACTAACGACGGCATTTTCTAGAAGACAGCGTGTGATGCGGGGAGTATATGGATACTTGGTTGGTGAATCAGGAGCCAGGACGATGTTGAAGATTTTCTTGACAAATTCATGACCGAGAGCGGTCTCTTTTGACTTTCCTGCCATTAGTGACAAAAATCACATAAAGGATGGTGGAATCCTTACACTATGTGAGTCGACCCACTTCAAGAAAGCTTGCTCGGCCTTTTGTGCATTCTTCTTCTCTAAGGACGCTCGAATATCGGAAATTATCTTGGTTGATTCGTCGTCCCCTTGGGGTTCCTGGCCATTTGATTTCTTTGGGACTAGCCACTCAGCTGTCAGAGCCGTTTTTCCGAGCGCAGCAGCGATACTCGACTTGAGTCGTGCGTCTACGGGTACGATGTGTATCGAGGAACGCTTGGGGGCAATTTTTTTCTCATCCGTTGATGAGGGTGAGACGGCTAAAAGTACTTGCCCTTCGTCGGCGACACTGAGGCTGAGATGAGGAGAAGGAATTGCGGATGGTACGGTCATCGAGTGTGCCGTTAGAAGGACTCCATAGGAAAGGTCCCATATTTGGAGAGACAGATCCTGGGTCCCTTCCACCGATGCAGCGAGCAGGACGAGCGAAGTGCCTAAAGATACGATGGAGAGGTCATCCCTTGCCCATGGCTTTTTGCTTTTCAGCATGGCAAACCGCTGAAGGTGAAGGTTTTCGGAAATGGGGGTCAAGACAAGGGATGAATCAAGGGCTGCGAGTTGATATGTCGCCCATATTCCGCGCGAGTCTGTGACATGATATACCAATGTACCATACCGATGAGCATGGAAGACTTACCAATAAAACTGAGAACCCCTGACGGACTGCAAGTTAAGCCGGCTATAAGGGTATCGGTAATGCAGGTTGAGCTTGCGATGGGTATTTCGCAAGTTCCGACTAGAACAATTTCTTCTCCTAAGAGCACGAGTCGTACGTGTAAGACCATGCTGGTCTGACAGCAAGTGATGGCAACACTGCTACACGAGTCCGCATCATCTTGTATGAAGCTACACGATTTGCGTGGGAAGACGAAAGTTTCCAAGTGTTCGCGTTCTCCAGGCCAGTCTAGCTGGTTTTTTATATCCGCCTGTGCATTCGCAAGGAAGAGACTTGCATTTTTGGAAACGAATAACAGCGGTACTGTGTCATGACCTGTACCGCATATTCGTACGGGTGGGATATCAACCTAGGATGTGTCGGATAAAGTCATCAGGTCTCGAGGGTAGGAAGCGTACAAGTACAGCAGTCTTCTCGCTTGCTCCAACTCCTGAACCGGAGATCCTTTGTTGTATCACCCAGATAGTACGACCACGATGTTCTTTGGGGGCACCCGGGAAATGTCTTACGACCGTGTAGCTGATGACCGACCTGTTCCCGTCCTCCGCGACATACAAACTGAAGGTAGGTATTGCGAAAGTGACATGCTTGCCCACGGAGTACGATGCTACAGCATGGAGGTTCTGAAGCTGCGCTCGCATCAGACTTGGTCGCAAAGCCGGAATAAAATGACTTGTACTAACGTCCCAGACGTGAATGCCGTCTGCTTGTGCAGTCACTGTGGCATAACCAGGAAAGTTACAGTTGTGAGTGGTGTAAACAGCTTCGAAGGTTAGGATCTTTTGCGCAGATGTACTGCCGAGATACAACTGGAATGGCTCGCCGATAATGGTCGAGCTCATCGAGGTCGATGCCAGGCGTGGGAGTCAGAGTCATCGGTTGGCTGGCGGACCGCGGCACTTTCATCCTACAACCACCACGTCGGGCTCGGGTTCACAAGATGGCCGAACCACCAGCAGGACAAGGTGCCCAACCAGCTCGGCAGCAGGAGAACAGCCCCTTCCGCAAAGTCTTGGGCGCCGTCCAGGTATGACATCTCCACGTATGCTTTCAGTCCAGCCCTCAATGCTACATTGTGGTGCAGCAAGTGTTTTTGGTATGGGCCTTTTCACAACTCGGTGGGTGCAGGGGAATGCGGGCTTAGTTAAAAGACTGAGTTCCATGCAGCGATGAAGCTTTTTGTCCCTGCGAAGCCTCAGACAACTCCGGTTGTCTCAGCTCCCGGAGGCGAAGCACCTCCTTCAGTCGGTCATGTGAATCCCCACCTTCTCCCACCGCAACAGGCCTACCTTGCATGGGCACTTGGCCAGCCGCTGTCGATGCACGTACACCTTTCGACATCGCCCAACGGCGACGTGTTTTCGCGTCAATGGACCTCTGGATGGAGGGAAGACCAGGATAAGAATTTACCCTCTTTCGTGTGGTCAAACATTACGTTTGGAGATTGGAACGACCATAGAACCGAAGACCTTGATATTACCCTACCCGAGGTATATAGCCACAGTTGTCGTGCATGTCCAGCATCTCACTCGAATCAGGCTGTTCAACGGAATGCGTCTCTCTGGGCGGATGTCTTCCTTACGAAGGAGGGGGCTAGTCCGGACCCATCGAGTCCGTCGTTTGACCCCCAGTCCGTACATCACATTCGTAAACGTTGGTTGATTTTTGCGAATCCCCCTATAATGGTTACCTCACCTAGTTTATGACCTAGTTTTGACTCGGTATCTTCCCAAGGCCAAGATACGCAAGGAGAAAAACCTTCTGAGCAACTCCGATGATGCACAGGGGGAGGAGGAAGAGGTATCTCCTTGGATTGTTGCCTGGTCCATCATTCTAATTTGGCTTCGTAAGGTCATCGAGGAAGATGTGGTTGTTTCACATTGGCACAAGGTGCGCCACCGCCAAGTGCTAGCTAACTACGCAACCAGGGGTTAATATCCAGCGCAGAACTTGACATTGGCTCTCATCTCCGATGGGACCGTCGTCGCACTTGACAAACTGCCCCCGGTTACATCCGGACGTGAGTATTTCTTATGGTAGACCGGGAAATACTTAAGCCGAAAAGATGTCCACCTGGTTCCTGGCGCAAGGGATGCAACTGGAACGAAAGGTTTTTACAAACCAATTGTCTTTCCAAATGATTTCTGGTCGCTGCGGTCCCACCTCACGGAGATTAACACCACAACCCCTAGCCTTTCATTGCAAGTAACGTTCCAGCCAATGTCGTACTTGAAATTTCAAGTCTTCGCGTCGATGACACATGGCTTTGATGAAGCGATAAAGCAGCAGGGCGGTGGCACGGGCGCAGAGCTAGATGAAGTGAAGAGAATGTTGCTCGAGACTAATCCATGGTTCCTCGCCTTGACCGGATTTGTTAGTATCTTGCACGTGGTGTGAGTTCGGCCGAGACCAGTGTCAGCCAGCCTGGCTGACCAGTACAGATTTGAGATGCTCGCATTCAAGTCCGATGTGTCACACTGGCGCCAACGGAAGGAACTCGTGGGGGTGTCTGTCAGGTGAGCATGTGGGACATTGTATTGTGCTCACTCCTCTGATTGTACTTTCCGACCCCGCAGAACGGTACGCCCCTTGCTTGCAGTCGATGGACTCACGCTGGTGCCACACTGATTTGATATATTTCTAGATCATAACCAACGTGTTTGTCCAGACCGTGATTCTCCTGTATCTAATCGACAACAACACAGACACGAGTTGGATGATTCTTCTCGGCTCTGGAATGGGTGTCGTTATCGAAGCTTGGAAGGCGAGTCACGTTACGCGACCGATTATCGCGCTTTTGTTAACCTCCACGAGTTAATAGATTACAAAAGCGGTTGATATCCGCATCGTGCCTTCGCCTGCCGGATCGATGCTCCCCTATATGCTGAGCATTACAGGTATGGCCCCGAACACGTTTTTGATGCATCGCACGCTACAAATAACATGATCAGATAAGCACGTTCTCAGTGAGGATGAGAAAAGGACACAGGAGTAAGTGGGCCGGAAATGTTGAAGGGATTTCTGACATTGACCGGGGATCCCTCAGATTCGACAAACTTGCATTCCGATATGTATCCTATGTGGCCATCCCGCTGCTCGCGGCATATAGTGTCTACTCCCTTGTTTATGAGACACACAGGGGCTGGTACAGTTACATCATCTCGACGCTGACCTCGTTTGTATACATGTTTGGATTCGTGAGTAATTGGGCGACTTCACATTGGTTTCTTGACGACGATTCTCCCAGGCACAACTAGTACCCCAGCTCATCATCAATTATAAGCTAAAGGTCCGTCGTTGCTATGTGTGCCGACTGCGGTTTCTTATTGGCGAACTCCGGCAGAGCGTGGCTCACATGCCAATGAAAGCAATGATTTATAAAACACTGTCGACGGTGGTAGACGACCTGTTTGCGTAAGGATCACAAACCGTTACTATGCGCACATGGGGCATGGAGTTCACGCGATGACAACTCTGCAGGTTTTGTATCAAGATGCCAACTCTCCATCGGCTCGCATGCTTCCGGGACGATCTTGTGTTTTTGGTATTCTTGTACCAGGTGGGCGCTTGTGCTATCCGGGTACCCAGCACCGGTCTAACATATGGCCGTGTCCCCACTCAGCGATGGATATATCGCATCGATCCCAAACGGGTGAACGAATATGGTCAAGTGATGGCTGAAGATGCCGTCAAAGCTGACGGCAACGGCGAGACGAAGAAGGACAAGTAACCAAAACAACGTCCAATCGGGTGTGTTACAGAACTGAGGTGGTGTAAGCCTCGCGGTGGTCATCTGCACCCGGATTCAGAAATTAATATGATTCTTCAGTCGCATTATCTCCCGTGCCTGGGTGGTATGTGCCTTGGTGTTATTGGATACTTATTGTAGGGCGCGCAATGTTTCTGCTGCACTGGTTGATAGAGATCTCCAAACTATGATGTTTGTGTGAAAAAGGAAATTCTAGAAATGTTCAAAACTGCGGCCAATTTAATTTGCCCTCGGATCTGTGAATAATCCGGGCGAGTGTGTGGAAAAGCGAGACCCTTATATTTCCCTTTTGGGTTTGCGAAACAAGCATGGCCAATCGCCACCCGGCAATATTCATCTAATCCACTGGTGTACTCATTTGCACCGCTAAACGCTGGTTGTCCCATCTTTCCTTTTTCCCTCCACCAGCGCAACCGTCACGAATGGCGGAGATGCCCCAGATCCAGCCTTCAAGGGCCTGCAAATGCCTCAACGTTCGCATATGGCCGCAGCTTCACTCAGGGAACCCCCCCGATTTTCTCATAGCTGCCGCTGGTGACTCCGAGTATACACTGACGTATGTCGGCGACAAGGGCATCTCCATTGTAGGTCGCAGTGAAGCTCGCCCTTTCTTTTTTCAACCGACTGTTTCCAGACTCATCCACAAGTCACAATGAGGACGAGGAAAATAGGCCCGTCCACCGTGGACCCGTCTCGATGCATCCGATTTACGACGCTCACTTGTCTGCTCTGTCAGACGGTGGCATACCGTGTCCAGCAGCCTGTGGCTTCCGATGTGGACCTCCAGGAAGGGCCGTTGCTCCCCTCTTCCGACTGGGTGGAACAGGAGACCCTTCTGAGCAGTTGTGGGTGGGTTGAGGTGCACAAAGACTGTCTCGTGAGTGCTCGACTGGTTCCCGTCCTCTTCCAGCCTGCGGGCTGGAGCAATATCGACAATTGCTTTGTGGTCCCATTTGTCCTGTTTGGTCATATGGGCGTGTGTGACCGTTGGAGTGCTGCTTTGTCTGCCGACACAGCATGTCTTGCTTGGGACGTCAGTGTTGTTCTGTGATATTAACTTGTCATCGTTTTAGCTTGCCGAGGACGTTACGCGACTGTCGTCGTCGTCTACGTATTCATCTACCTTTGGCATTGCTTTACCTCAGACTGCGATTCCAACGGCGGCACCCACACAGCCAGCTCATGAAAGTCATCAAGGGTCTCCTGCGCAGAACGGGTCCCCTGTTGGACCGTTCCTGTACAACTTGAAGCCACTCTTTCCCCCACCACCTTTCGTACCCTCCCACCCCGTTTTTGTTCACCTATCGTCGATCGCTGCCGAGGTTTCCGAACAGCTCAGATCGTTAGCAGAGCAGCAAATAGCCGCGATCGTTCGAGATAAGGTTGCAGAACTGGAAAAAGCGGATGACGGGCTACGACATGATGTGGAGGTACTTTGGCGGAAATTCGTTGAGAATATGGGTGAGGCGGAGAAGCAAATTGGACCCAAAGTCGGGGAGACGAGGCGGCGGGACAGTTCGCGTGGCATTTCGCTGTCTACGTCGGGCGTCTCAGGGACGCCTCTGGTCTCCGTTCGGAATTTCGTGCCGACCCCGCACACGGCGCCGAGAATGTTGTCTCCGTCGTCCTCACGTTCCAGAGTTTCTTCTCTTTCAGCATCATTAGCAACCTCGGGATTCCACCGTGTCCTCCGGCGACCAACTGAGGCACACGAACGATCTCCGAGCGGCAGTCCCCGATCACCACCTCCGTACTCGTCTCACCCGTCCTCGCTTGGTTCTGTGGAAAGTCCGTTGTCGTCATTACTCGACCCTTCCCCCGGATTATCTCCGCGGATGAATGGTGGTGACAGCATCGTGCAACCTTTCAAACGGAGCATGGACGAAGCCAGGGACACGGCCGTCAGCTTTAGGTACTTCACGATCTTGGAAGCTGATGTCGCCCGTACACGTCAGGAGCAGGCTGTTGACGTCAGGAGCGAAAGCGCTCCCAAGACTGGAGATTCAAACGCCGCGAAAGTGACCACGCCAGCCAAGGAGGCCGAAGAAACCCATGGACATTCTCCGAAGAGCCCCGACAGGGACGCGATACCCCCTACGGATGGGATACCGCGAAGGAGGAAGGTTAAGTTCGACATCAAAGCGGAGGCCGCCACAGGCGAGGGAACTAGTAGCCCGAGGGTTAACGGAGGATCCCGTGAGAACGAGGGTAAGGGTTGGCCTCGTTCTTGTCTTCCGGCAACTGACGACACCCGTAGAGCTGATATTTGACTTGGAAGAAGCAAGTACCAATCCCGAGTTTTCAGATGTCGCTCCCACCCTTCCATTCATTGAGAATGCTCAGACACGAGGCCGTGGGCGTCACCGCATTGCGAACGTTGGGGCTTTGCCAGCGGCGCTGTCCTCTCTCCGGCCGACGTCGCTCCCAGCTTACTCTGTCCTTCAATCCAGAGATACTGTGGAACCTGCGACCCGCGTATCAAATAGCGGTGCCTCGCCTGCAACGCCGCCCGTTCTACTATTACATGAAGCGGAATCCGAATACCCTGAACAACTCGATCCACAAGAAGAGGAAATATTGAAGTTGGTCGCGGCAAATACCCCGAGTCATAGAAGCGCGTGGAAACGAAATAGTAAGGCATGGCAACTGTTCGTGAGCAGACGTCGAAATGGCGTCCCTGGAGCTCTGATACCAGAGGAGACTGAGGATGGCTCTGTACGAGTAGCAAACGACACAGATGACAGTGACTGGGGTAGTTCTAGGGGTAAGCTTTACCGCTTGACGTGGATCATCCTTGGCTCATGGAATACAGACATACGGTGGTCTTTAGGGAATGCCGGATTCCCCGCTTCGTTGCCCATCGACATTAGCCCATTATCTCATCAGAGAGAGCCACTGTCACTGGCGTCGTATCAGCCCAAGACCTCGCTTTCAGATCGGGCGGGGATGGTAGTTCCTGCCTTCCCAGACGGTCGACGGCGTACTTCGTCTGCCACCCTGCGCAGGGCATCGTATGCAGAACGAGATCGTTCCAGATCCATAGATCCTGGCGCCCTCGACTTTATCATAGGGGATGGGGAAGAAGCGGAGGATGACCAGAGTGACGAAGAGCCTACCAAAGCGAACGTCGCGGACGAGGGACGAGGGAGGCAGCGTGCGTTCAAGATCCTCCAGGCTCGAAGTAAGGTCCCTGAAGCAGGCATGTGGATGAGTCTTGCATGAATTTCAACTGCTATGCAGTCTTGTGCGTGTTAATGTGGCATAGGTCGTGCTTTGGCTGTGTACACTTTTTTTTTTTTGCTTTCCTTACATTATTTTATCAGTAATTCCGTAGCTTTTGCTTCATGTAGCATCGTCGTTGCAATTGTTGAGTACTACCCGTCATCGCGCAGATATTATTTAATGCCGTTTTGTTTTGCATTCCATTGACAGGCCTCGAGTGATAGATCCCCTAAGTTGGATCCCGGGACTAATGCGGCCCTCTCGCTGACGGTAACGGTAGATAAGTGTGTCTATAAATCATCTGTTTCTTCCCTAACTGACTTCGGGTCCGACGCCGTTGCCGATAGGTACTTAGCGCCAGGGTTTTCTTTGCCCAGAACGATCCAGAACAAGTGTACATTCCAAAAGAGGTACGTGTGTACGATAAAACATCACGGTTCGTTTGCGAAGATCCTGGGCTTCGAGTTCGCGCCAGCTCTTGTGATAGTACCCCCGACGAAGTGGAACATGCCGTGTATTTCCAGATAAGTACCCCCCCGATTCGGGTTGGACCAAAGTCCCCGATCAAACGTTTGCTACCAAGATCAAGGCGCTCAATACAGGGTCTTCTTTCTAGGCACACCCGGAGAGTGTTATCGTCCGTATTCACATGCTTGCTGCGTCTCCACGTGTCACTTTCGAAGATAACGTGATTGTGGAGGCTCGGAGATGTCCTCATCGCGTGCATCTATCAGCACTCTATGATGCCCGTGCGTGGTATTGGCTCTCCAGGAATGGGTGAGGTGTCTTGTTTGCAACCGATGTGACCTCTGCTCGAAGTCGATATCGTATGGGGCCCACGTACAGCGTTTTATTTAGCATGGCCTGCATACATGCGGTCTGGCCTCCGAGTCCCCGCCGATCCGCGGCCCACAGACTCGGGCGAACAGCAGGCTAAGGATTTTTTTTACACCACGCCATTGATACACGCGATAAATATTACAGACGAACCACCTCACGTTTGATGATTCGATCGTCCTCGCTCTCAAGGTGACTGTCGTCGAGGTGAGTTTGACGGTCCCATCTCCTTGCAAACGTTCCACGGCGCCGCGCCCATTCATAGAACCTTCGTGGGTACTATGGCATCTTTACACCTGACAAGCAACGTTCATGCTTGGGAATTCCAAAAATACCTGTTTGAGGATGGTTTCACCGAGGTTGATACGCTCTGGCGTTAGGCTATCGAGGTACACGAGGATGTTGTTGAGCGAAGCAGGGGAGTATTGGATGCCGACGAGGACCAAGGTGTGCACCGAGCTTGCATTTACCTGGTACTTATCGGGGAGTTGTGGTCATCACAGTTACGTATATCTATCATGATCCCGTCGCATGAACGATGCCTCGGTGCCCTCTTCAGTTACGTAAAGCACCACTCTTGGAGTCTCTCCACAGGAGGTGAGTCTTGGTTTTTCTCCAGATAAGTTGGTTTGTCTGGTTCAAGGGGTCTACCACAGGAGGGGAACTGATTAGGACACTTATCTTGCGATACCGTGACCAAGTATGCAATTTCGTTCTGCCCGGGGACAATATCGCTGCTGTTTGTGATAGCGTGCGAGAGGCTGTCCCCCAAGTTAGCAAGCGTTGGTGGGAATTCAACGTGGGCTCCATTACTCCACTGCTGCACGAGGCTCCGTCATGGTTGGAAACAGCACCAGATCGAGGCTGTGGACCATCATTGCAAAATGGCCTTACACGGAACAAGGTACGCAATGAATCGAGAGAAGAACGTATCACGTTTGCGGTGGAGCACGCGGAAGCGGCCACATACAGCGTGACCGCAACTCCACATTCGGATACCGAGCGCGCTATGAAGGCTGTGAGATTTCGTTCCTCGTCAATTAATCTTGCGTGTTTGCTGCGATAGTCGTATATGTATGTTTCTGCCCCTGAGGAGGACGCCGATCATTTTGAAGCGTGGTCCTATGGTAGATCAGATTGATATGGGTCTCAAGATCTCGTGCGTGCCTTTTCAGGCCTTTTCTCGAATCCCGTTTATAGTGATGTGGACACGCTGGCGCCGCCCTGTACGCCGTCCTGCGGTCGATCGAGCCACTTATCTAACGTATCCGCATGCCCCGGGGCTACTTTGAAGTTAATAGTTCCGTACCCCGCCATTGATGTATTCGCGCCCATGGGTGCCTATATATCTGGTGGATATTAGTGGGGGGTACCTTGTATTGGGGTGCTGTACCCCTATCTATTTTGGCGAATACCTTGATTTGGGAAAGGCAGTCTTGATCGGATCACTGACAGATGGCGGACTTGTACAGCCGGGCACAGCGCTATCGCAGGAAGATAGCCTTGATGACTTGAATAGGTTCTGCGCTGTCAAACACGCTCTAGAAGCGAAGAGATACGAATTCGGACACAAACCTCATCCCCACACCGGCGACATGTATAGAATACCAGTCTGACAGCGCACAGGGATAGCTTGAGATCTAGAGATCAGTGTACGGAATGTCGCTATCTGGGCACAGCTAGGACCTTGGAAAGCCACCATAGCGACGAAAAGGAAAGTGCAGTAGGTCGTGGAATGGATCGAGCGATGAGATCCATGTGCCAAGGATGGGCCAAGGGCCTTCTGTCGCTGCGGTGCTACTACAGTAGTAGAGCCGCCCGCCGAATTTCGTCTCCGGCGTCCACGGGGCGGTGACGTCGTACACTTTCCTAAGTCAGGTTAGGTCCACTTGATCTATGGTCGTACCCTCCGCGTGAATGTTTTCGCCCAGATGGGCTCCACTGGCATTCCCGATGGAGGCTGTTCGCGATTTCCCCAGATGAGACTTTGACTTTGTGGACAATTCCCGGCCAGGAAGGAACAAAGACAGGAACAACGTTTTGTTTCGCGTGTCCAAGGCACGATCGTTCCAAGGTGCACATGTCAAGTGGAGCCTGACCATCGTGGAAGGATGAATCTCGGGCCCTTCCTCATTGTATACGACGAGTCACGACCGATAGCTCCGTGCAATGAGTCGGACTCTGAGGAACCTGGAGCAACGCGTCTTCACCCGCGCCACTTCACAATATTTGGGTCCGATCACTCCACCGCCACGCCGTAATGCCAAACCGTAAACGTTTCGGTTTGACGACTCACCGCTTTGTCTTACCGTGACAGGAGTGGGGTCATCGCACAATTGTAGCCATTACCACGTTCTGAGTCCACGGCTTACTGCTGAAGTTCGCCTTCCACTCAACCTGCCGTCGTATCCCAGCTAATGTCTAGCGTTCAAAGTAAGCAGAAAGTTTATAGAGTGCCATAGTCATTGCTATTGAAAGTGTTTGTAAAGTTGATCCGAAACTTCTGCGAGAAATCCATACGGAGGAACCTACAAAATTTCTCGCGTTCTTCCCAGATGGTCGACATATGATGCAGGTTTTTCTCGACGGGGCGATCCAACTGCGAGTGTCAGATGGTCAGAGAGTGGGTTCATTCATGGCAATGCCGGACGTGAATGCCTGCGCTATCTCAAGAGACGGAAAATGGTTTGTTGCTGGGCATGATGACCGAGTGACCGTCTGGGATGTAACAACCCAGAGTAAAGTATGTGAGCATAACCGCTCGCATGACTTGTCGTTTTCAAGTAAAAGGTGCTCTGCGTTGTTCTTTTGGATGGAGTTTCAACTAATTGCGTGTACTGTTTACAGAAGAACACAAGCACCATACTTCACAGCGCTGGACATCTCGCCGGATTCGTCGAGGGCTGCTATCGGGGACAGTACCGGGTCGATCATCTTGTTGAGCATCCCGACTGGAGAGAGACTTGCAGTTTGCATTTGTGATCGTGGTCTGTACCTTGACTCTTTGCAACTCTCTCCTGCGGGTGACTGCCTCGCTGTCGGTACGGCAGGCAAAATAACTGATGGGCCATCAGTGAACTGGAAAATGGTTTCAAACTGGTTGTGACTGGTTTCCAACCAATGGCCAAGAAATCGACCCTAAACTTCCTTTTTGGCCAGCCGTCCTCCAATCACAACTGGCCATTGGCCTCGGTTGTGCTGGGAGAGTCCGTCAAGCGATAACGTTATAAACCGTCCTCCTGATGATGGTCATGTCACCACGCCTTCCACTCTTCACATGTGGGACGTTGCCTCTGGTGATCAGCTGACTCGGCGCCTGGAAGTCCCATTCGGCTCATTCAATAAAGAAATTTCACAGGACGAGCGCCCAATCATCGTCAACTGGCTGAACAGTGGACGGCAAGTCTTGGTTGGATCCCATCGATCCCTGGTAGTCATCGATGTGATGACCAAATCGACGGAACCCAAGGACATTCCTTCTTTCCAGACTCTTTCGAAGAGTGGCAATTTCATCTTGTCTGTGGCCACTCCGAGGAAATCCTCGTTGGGTGCATACTTTTGGGATCCTATGACGTTCACGGAAGTGGGCTTCGATATCCCTCGTCACCTCCCACTCGCTGTTTCACCTGATAGCACTCTCCTTGCAGCTCTCCCGTTGAACGACGACTCAGATGCGAATGTAGTTTTCATTTGGACCATGTACTGACAAGCTCGATATATTATGATGTGTCCTCTGCTGCATCACGAGGTGGATGTTAGTCTGGTGACCGTCGAACTAAGTATTAGCTAGTGAACCGGATGCTCTCTCCATCGGGTAGGCTCGGGCTCCTGGCCCTGGCTGCCAAGCCCACCGGTCTCATTAATCTGGGTCTATGGACTCGCTTGGGACCCTCTTGTATTGCGCCAAAACATTCACACTTCTCTCTATTTGAAGGATCTGCGATCGACAGACTACTAGTCACCTCCGGTCTTGCAGGCCGAACAGTCGAAACGAAGACAGTCCATACCGAGATCGGCTGCGAGGTCCATGGGCACACGACGGTACACGGTTCGTCCAGAGCGTCCTGATACACCAACTGATAGCCACTGACGCTTCCTGTGCACCAGGCCCTACGCGGGTTCTTCCTTCAAGACGATCCCGAATCAGAAGCGGACGCTGTACGTATACATACTCCCTCGTGAGCGTGGACGATCGTTGATCTGATCGCCACCACCGGCACAGACCGTGAGCGCTTGAGCTTCGTTCGAGTCCCCGCTGCCAGTGAGGACACTGAAAGAAGCCGATCCTATTCTAGATACAGATACCCCCCCGTTTCGGACTTCAAGACGACAGTGACGATCGCTGGGCGAAATTCAAAGGGGAGATCGAACGACTTGATGCGAGCGCACCATCGGGGACGCAGTACAAGGTCGTCTTTCTTGGGAGACATGGCCAAGGATACCGTGCGTCCCCTACCCGAGTTCTCGATATGCGTTGATCTCAGAGTGGTTTACTGCTGTCAGATAACGTGGCGATGGAAAAGTATACCACAGAGGCACGTCATGACACCATCACGCTCGTGATTTGATCGAATTGGATCTTTAACTGACGCGATTCCTCAGGAATGGTATGTAAGGTAAGCTCAATCACGAGTCGGTCGTGCAGCGCTCCCATTTTCCTGATACTGCACTAGCTGGACAAGGCTAAACGGCGACGGAGAGCTCGTGTGGGGGCGTAAGTAGCACCGCATGAGCTATGTCTCGCTTTAGTCACCGATCACAGCCGATCCCGAGCTCACTGAGCTGGGCGTAGAGCAGGCGAAAACTGCCCATCGAGCGTGGAAGGCAGAACTCGAGTACAGCATCCCACTCCCGGAGAAACTGTATACCAGCCCCCTGCGCCGCGCGATCAAGACCAACCAAGTCACGTTCGAGGGTCTCCTCAGGCCGGGTCTCAAGACCACCATCGTAGAGGTGGGTCGCTCGTCGAGACCCGACCGACGCTTGCGCGCTCAGCCTGTAATCCCAGGACATGCGAGAAAAGAACTGCGTGTCTACGTGCGATAAGAGACGCAGAAAGTCGGAGATCGCAAACGACTTTCCTGACTATCCGTTCGAGGAAGGGTTTACTGAAGAGGATGAAACCTGGAACCCCGAGGACCGAGAAACGCCTGAGGAGCTTGATATCCGTGCCAAGAAAGTACTGGACATGATATTCGACAATGACAAGGAGCAGTGTATGTCCAGAACGTTCTCAAGGGCATGACACACAGAAGGATGATTGTTCCAGTTATTTCCATCACGTCGCACCATGCATTCATCGGCGCTTTCCTACGGGTCTGTGGACACCGTCCTTGGGCATCCCCAACTGGAGGCGAGTACTACTTGTAAGCGTCGGTCTGTGAGAAACGACTAACCTATCCACTAGGTGTTGTACCCATTGTCCTGAAAGCTGAGCAACTATCGT
>JBBPRK010000720.1:0-18539 GCA_038093075.1 Boletus patriciae
GGACAGATCCCCAGCAACATATCCCCAATAGTTCTACTGCAACCCCTGCTTCTTAAACTGACTATCCACCCTAGGGGATAAGAGGTAGTTCAGTCATACGCTTGAAACCACACCTCCTTACATTTGCAATACAATTGAGTTAGGAAACCAATTCATGTGAACTAAGAGACTTGTGTGAACAACCCAACAATTCACCATAGCAGCATATCATCGGAGTAGCCTCCACAAAGCTGCTGACTAACCACCAGGATATTTTTATCCTACACTTTCTGCCCAATCAAACTCAATTGCACCAGATGCCTAGTCTGAAGCATCTTCAATTCTAATCTTTCCAACACCTGTTGAAGATTAGCAAACAACCCACGTGACTGGTACACTAAGTTACTCACCGACTCAATCCTAGTGCTACTGGGACTGTTTTGCCTAGGAGATTCTATTTCCCTAGCTTCTAGTGTTCTATCCGTGGAGGCAAAAGCAGTTGTCTGGAGAGCATTCTGGTTAGTGTTCTTTGCTTGTTGCCTAGAAAGAAGTCAGTGCATTGGAGGGTCAACTCAACTTCGGGGGAGAGTGGGGAGGAGGAAGCGGATGGGAGCGGTTGGGGGTTGGTGGACGTAGTTAGTTCTTTGATGTATCGCTCTAGATCGTCGGTGAACTCGGGCATTTGCATCTGGTAAAGGGTGGAGAATAAGTCTTCCTCGACCTCTTGTTGAATGGCGCGAAGGGTATTGCACCTGCAGCCAATACTAGACGGGGAAGAGGCGAGATCCAGGATGGCCTTCAAGCGTTGGTTTTGGAGGTACATGCGAGTGATGCTCCAGAGGGGAGAGTTTGGTTCCAGGTGGAACTTGAAAGCATGGTGAAGATGGGGGGTGTAGAGATGGGAATGGAGGATGTCGCAAGCGTGACTATCTAAGGTTCCCTCACGGAGGCAGTGGGCAGTGAGAGGGACGTCAACAGATAGGATGGGAGTAGGGTTTACCAAGGGATAAGATGTAGGTTCCACCTGAGCAGGAGGAGGAGTAGGCACGTTATTGACATCTGGAGATCCCCTACTATCTCTTTGAGGCAGTCCCCAACCAGTGTCCGACCTGGTAGAGGTAGGAGAAGAACTGCGAGAAGAAAGAAGTGAAATTGTAGGAAGAGAGGACACAGTAGAAATCGAGGAAGCATTGGTAGACATAATGGTGAGGGAGTGGAGACGGAGAGTTAGGAGGGGAAAACGATGGGGTGGAGTCTTTTGTATGCGGTAAGAGCGGACTTGGCATTTTTCAGATTCTGTTCTGGGACCCAGGAATCTTCCTCGGCCGAATATCCCTTTCATCAGATCAGGAATGATCGTTTGGTTGGAGTTCTGTGGTGGCATAGAATCTTCTTGATTTCATATTCTTCTTCTCCATTGATAAGGTCAGGAGGTGGCGATGGGAAGTTAGGGCCATGGATGGCATTTTCACGATAAGGAGATAAGAGTGACGCATGGAAGACTGGGTGGATCTTCCATGTTTTCGGCAGGCGGAGTTGGTAGATGATTGGAGATAGGACTTTTGTGACGGTGAAGGGTCCTTCTTGCTTAGGGGCGAACTTCGGGTTGATCACAGATTGTTTGAGGTTTCTGGCTTCGAGCCAGACTTTGTCTCCAAGTTTGAACAGGGAAAAGGATTGTTGAGTCCTAGCAGCCATGACTTGATGGGCTAGCTCGTGTGCTGCCAAGGCTTCGTCACAAGCGGCGGAAAGGGTCTTTAGGTGGGTTTCGACCGCAGGGATAGTAGTATTGGAGATTACCGAGGGAAGGGCACATAGTTCATAACCCATCATGAGGTAAAACGGGGATTGATTGGTGACAGAGTGAGGACGGTGATTGTGAGCGAACTCAGTGTGGGAGATATTATCAGCCCAAAATCTGGGATTGTTCCCACAGAAGATCTGAAGGTACATCTCAACTTCCTGATTTACCCGTTCGGTTTCCCCATCAGATTGGGGGTGGTAGGCAGTGGAGAGGGAGAGGTCATATTTCAAGAGTTTCCCGAGTTCTCAAGCGAAGGAGGAAGCGAATTGGGGGCCTCGGTCAGAGATGATTTTGTCATAGAGACCAAAGCAGAGGTATACTTTGTGGAAAAAGAGTGTGGCAATGCCTTTGGCGGTGACGTTTTTTTTTGTAGGGCAGAGAATCACCCCCTTAGTAAGCCCATGGTTGACCATGACCAAAAGGGAATTAGAGTTGGCGGAAGAGGGGAGGTCAGTGATAAGGTCACAAGAGATCTGTTGGAAGGGCCGGGAGGCGGAGGAGTGGATGGGAGTGAGTGGTGGAACGGTGGGATGGGTATTTGTCTTGTTTTGCTGGCAGGTTGAGCAGCCCTCAACATACTTGCGGACATAGGAGGCGAGGCCGGGCCACCAGAATTCGGCTGCAACAAGTTGCTGGGTTTTCAGGTAGCCAGGGTGACCAGCGCTTTTGTGGTCATGGCACCGCTGGAGAATAGCGTGACGAAGGGAGTCATCATTGGGGACATAGACGCGGCCTTGATAGGTCAGGATGCCTGCTTCAACCTGCCAGTCAGAGAGGCGGGAACAGAAGGGAAGAGGGATGTCATCGTTCATGGATTGGAGGGCTTGGAGAACGAGGAGGTCGTCCGCTGAGGCGGATTGGACGTGATGGGAGAGGGTGATGTCAATAACATTGACGAAGAGAGATGGGGGAAGGAGAGTAACTCCATCATTGTCATCGTCGGAGTGGGGAAGGAGGTCAGGATGGCAAGAGAGGGCATCAGGGCCGGCAAGGAGTTTTCCTGGGACGTGGACCATTTTCAAGTCGAAGTCAGCGAGGTCAATGAGCCAATGGGCTTGTCGTCGGTTGAGGTTTTGGGGGGAACGGAAGTAGGTGAGGTTCTTATGGTCGGTGAAGACTTGGACTGGGAAGGGGGATACATGGAGGTAGTGCTGCCATGATTTCAAGGCGTGGATGACGGCAAGGAGTTCTCTGTCGTAAATGTCATAGTTCCGTTCTGCTGGGGAGAATGACTGGGAAAGGTAGGAACATGGATGCCATTCGCCGTTTGAGTTAGTCTGGAGAAGGATGGCACTGGAAGAATACTTAGAGGCGTCAGTGGCAATGGCAAAGGGTGCTGCAAGATCAGGGAGACGGAGGATGGGTTTTGACAGGAATAGGGATTTGAGGGTGTCAAACGAGTTTTGACAAGCAGGGGACCAGTTCCAAGGCAAGTGCTTCTTGATGAGGTCGATGAGTGGTTGAGCAACGTTGGAGTAGTTGGGGATAAACTACCGGTAGAAGTTGGCAAAGCCAAGAAACGACCTAACATCCTTGACTTTTTCAGAGGTGGGCCAGCTGGCAATACCATCCAGCTTTACAGGGTCCATGGCAAGTTGTCCGGGTTTGACAATCATTCTGAGGTATTCTACTTCGGTGGTGGCAAAGTGACATTTCTCCAGTTTGAGATGGAGGTCCAGCTCTGTCATGCGTTGGAGGACATGTTTGGTGCGTTCGTGATGAGTGTCTTCGTCAGGAGAGAAGATAAGGAGGTTGTCCATGTAGATGATGAGCCATCCTTCGGCGATCATGTCTCGGAAGGAGTTGTTCATAAATCGCTGGAACGTTGCGGGGGAGTTGGTAAGTCCAAAGAACATTACCATTGGTTCGAAGAGGCCTTTGTGTGTGATGAAGGCAGCTTTCCATTGATGGCCGTCTTTGATGCGAACATTGTTGTATCCCCAATGGATGTCAAACTTGGTGAACAGTTTGGCATCTTTGAGCTTGTCGATGAGGTCAGAGATGAGGGGGAGTGGGTAGGTGTCACGGGTGGTATGTTCATTCAGGTATCGGTAGTCCTGACAGGGGCGGAGACTGTCGTCTTTCTTTTTAACGAAGAAGAATGGGGATGCTTGGGGGGAGTTTGAAGGGCGGATCTTTCCGCAGTCAAGGTTTTCCTGGAGGAAGTCCTCGGTGGCTTTCCGTTCTTCGGGAGATAAGGGGTAAACTTTCCCGATTTTTGGGATGAAAGAGTCGTTGAGGTTGATCTCATGGTCATAGGGCCTGGATGGTGGGATATGATTGGTGGCCTCTTTGGAGAAGACTGAGGCATAGTCGGTGAATTCGGGGGGAAGGGTTTGTTTCGGTTTTGCCTTTTCGGCGGCAGCAGCGAGTTCAGTGGCAGTAGTGATCTTGGATATCTTTTCTTCCAAAGGGAAACCTCTGTAGAGGAAACGGGATCCACATATGATGATTTGGTGAAGGGTTTGGTTTGTGTCTGCGCGAGCTAGGAATTGGGATTCTTCCTCCCATCTGTTGTACTCGAAGAGTCGGGAATCAGTGATCACGTTGACATGGGTGTGCCGAGGGGGTCGATGGGGGGATTTCTGGAAATGGGAGTCGTGGCAGGAGGTGTCGGTGGTGTGGGATAGGTAGAGGTCCTTGGACTGGTCAAGGGATTCGTCAATGGATAGGGTTCTTTGGTTCCAGTCGATGGTTGGGTTAACGTCTTTGAGCCAGGGGAGTCCCAAGATTACGTTTTCGTTCCCTGGGGAGATGACATGGAAGGCGACCTTTCGGGCAATACCTTTGATGTTGAGGAAGAGGGTGGAGGTGAAGCGAATTACTCCCTTGCTGTTAATGGAGTTATCGGCGTTCCTCGCGTAGATGGGTTTCTGTAGCCGAGTAGTGGGGAGGGAGTGTTTTCTGACGAATCCCCAGTCGAGACAGGAGATGCTTGCACCACTGTCAATGAGGGCATGGGTGTCGATGGCTTTCAAGGAGTGCGATGGTTCAATAAGTTGGATTGGGATTTGCATAGAGGGGGTAGTTTTTACATTGATTGCAGCACACTTTATACTAGGGAAGACTCGTGTCGAAGGAGTTTCCTGATCTAAAAATCCATGGTAGAAAAGGAGATCTTTCTCACATTCTTGTCTTCTTTGTCATCATCAATGGGTTCTAACTTTGGGAGGTCTTCTACCACTTGCCAGACTTTGGGCGCCCCATCTTTGTATTTTGGACACCTGGAGCTCATGTGTCCGGGTTGTCGACAGCGGAAGCAGAGTCCTTTCTCCATACACTTCTTTTGTTCTTCAGCAGTAAGTTTTCTGACTTTGATGACGTCTACATCCATGGCATTGGGGTCACGAGTCTTGGTGGGGGTGGAGAAGGAATGGTAGGACTGATGGGTGGGTTTAGAGTTCCATTTGGAGATTTCTTCAGCGCACTTCCATTGGGTCTGGAAGGAAATGGCCTTTTTGTACCAGTCATCGATGGTGGAAGGGACCGTGTCCATGGACATGATTTGGTGCATGAGGGGGGAAGGGATTCTGGTGGAGAAATATCCAATAAGGACATTCTGATCGGTGATGCTTGCGAGTGCTGAGTAGTTTTTAAAGTGCGAAACGTACTCAATGAGGGTTGGGGAGTAAGTGTTGTTCTTCCCTTTGGTCATGCGTTTGGTGGAAAGCCAGGCAATGGCGGTTCTGGTGGCTCGGAGAATATGCCCATGGCTATGGTGGTTCCCGTGATGGTGTTTTGTCTGAACATGGTGGCCCATGTGAGAGCAGATCCTTTGGTCATGTAGGAAAGGGCGAAGGCAATCATTTTGTTGTCGGTGTTGTAGACGAGGAGGTAGAAGCGTACAGCATTCAACCATTGGGTGGACTTGTCATAAGATCTGTCAAAGGCTTCTGGTGCTCCAATATGGAGTTTGGTAGGTTTTGTGGAGGACATAGGTGAAGGTGGTCTAGGGTGTGACGAGGTAGGTGCATAAGATAAGGGGAGTGGGGTGAGAGGGGGAAAGACTGGGTTGGTGGCGATTGGAGTTGGGGACGGGGGAGTGGGGGCACGAGGGAGGTGAGTGTGTGCAAGTTGGTGGGCTAAGTCGAGGTCTTGGGTTTGTTCAAGGTCAGACGATATGGTAACATCTTGGTCAGAGTTTTCTTCCGGTTCAGAGAGCTCAGCTTCTGAGGGTGAATTGATAGGTTGTTCTCGGGCGCCTCGCCACAAGTACTGAGAATTGTTCTGTGGGTACAAAATGGTGGAGGACTATAGCAGTGATAGCCTCATAAGGTAACTTTGACCTTTTGTTACGCTTGGACTGGGTAGGTACAGGTGCAGACTCGGTTGATCATGAGATCGCCTTAAGGGTCGTCCTTTAAGGGTTCAAGCGTCAAGATGGACACCAGAGGTTCGAAGGTTTCAATGGAGCATTGATTCAATAGTACGACGAAGACTAAGAGAGATCCTGAGACAAGGAGCAATGACCTTGGTATATTCAAGGAAGTACTGAGTAGGTCAAAGTTAAGGAGATAATACAGAGAGTACGAGGGTTTATATAGAAAGGGAAAAGTGCGCACGGACCAAGTAATGCCTGCCCTAATCAGAAGGATGTGTCATTGTAGAACAAGAGAGAAGGTGATGGAAGTGATGAGTAAGGGGAACTATGTAATTGGTGCGAGAGAACCGATCGGTGGAGATTGAAGTCCGAGGTGATAAGAGAACAAGAGTGATGAATACCCCCTTCCAGTAGTAAGGAGGAACAGTGTGGGGAAGTCAAAGAAAAGGTAAGGTGAGGAAATGAAGCATAGGGAAAAGAAGCAATTGTAACACTTGCCTCTATAAAAAACTGGCACATCAAAGAACTAGATGTTTGAAGTGCCTATTTACAATATGGCAAACTAGATGAAGAAATCTACATGAAATAACCAAAATGCTTTGCAGTCAAGGGGCAAGAGCATAAAGTACTCTGCTTGAAGCATGCCCTATATGGCCTTAAACAAGCTGGACTTGCCTGGTGGGAAATTCTAAACGGGTCCATGGGAGATCTCAGATTTGAACATCTGAAATCCAATGCTGGTATCTTCCTCTACAGGAAGAAAGGCACCACTGTCATCATAGCAATAGTCTACATTAATAATGCTCTCTTCTGTGGTCCATCAAGACCATTAAGGAGATCAAAGCTGCTTTTATGAAGTGCTGGGAATGCAGAGACTTAGGTCCTGCAAAGAAGTTCCTCCACAGGAACATCTGACAAGAAGGCAGCAAAATCATGATTGATTAATGCACTTATCTTGAGAAGATCCTGCAAAGGTTTGATCTCATCAATGCTCAAGTGGCTCCTACCCCTCTTCCTCAGGATTATCACCCAATGGCTCCTGAAGGTGTCATTGACCCTAAAATCAGATCCCTTTTCCAACAGGTGATTGGATCCCTGCTTTACCTCATGCTTGGGACTTGTCCCAATATAGCATATGCAGTGATTGCCCTTTCAAAGCATGCTGCTAAGCCCTCGAAAGAACATCTTGATTGTATATTCTACATATGCCACTATCTACTTGGGACACATTATTACTCCCTTGTATTTGATGGTTCTTCAAAGGCAGGCTTGATTGCATACACTGACTCTGATTGGGTGTCAGATCTGAATACCTGATGCTCATAAACAGGCTGGTTTATTAAACTAGCAGGCTGCATCTTCAGCTGGCAATCTCGCCAACAATTCCATATTGCATATTCATCCACAGAAGCTGAATATGTTGCACTATCAGATTGTAGCAAGCAAGTCATATGGATTCATACCATAATGGAAGAATTAGATTGCTTCTTAGAACCTATCCCAATCTGTGGAGATAACCAAGTTTAATCTTCATGGCTAACAATCCAGTTACAGAAAGTTGCTCTAAATATATTAATCTCTGATGGTATGGCATCCGTGATTATGTCAAAGAAGAACTTGTCGAGATTTTTTATATTGAAGGAATCAAGAATCCTGCAGATATATTTATGAAAAACCTAGGTCAAGAAGCTCTCAGCAACTGTTGATGGCAGTTAGGTCCCTCTACAACAAACCTCAGTCATAGTACTAATATGCTTATACACTCAAAGTAGCCACTTAGCAAGGGGGAGTGTTGAACGTATAGTGGACTATTTCATTTCTTATCATAGTATACTGTAAGTTTACCCTATATGGTTACTGCTATTACAAAAGTGAACCACTTGTACATATCATTCAAACTTCACAGCTGAGTTCTAATATCATTTCTTCTTGATACTACTATGTGCTATCAATTCAGTGTCTTAACCAACTGGTATGTGCTAGTCCTTCCTCACCTCAGACTAGTCTATACCTGGACTTCAACAATTTGGACTAGAGGGACATTATCATCTTCAGAGAGATCAAGTCCAAAAAGACCCCTAATACACTGAAAAAATCTTACATTGAAACAGATGGGAAAACTGCACTTCTTCTCTATGTCCAGGATGGAAGGCACTCTGCACCGCCCCTCCAAATTCTGGGCCATCATATTATCCTCATGTTCTTCAACTGGGGAGGATCTGTTTCAACTGTGGCATTTGATATCCATGAAACACCTGAAGTTTTGCTATATATTCTACTTGGTGTCTCTACTGCTTCAATGGCTGACATTGGGTTCAAGAAGATGGTATTTTGTGACAGCTGTGAGAAAAAGAGGGCATTGGTTGCATGGAAGGCCAGTGAGGGCAATGACAAGGACAATCCACTTTTATTTTTGGAGCAACTGATTCTTATCTCAGATGTGTTACATGGTTGCAGTACAACAGTTTGGGCTGCTTTGATGAAGGATCCCATGTTCCAGAAACCACAACAATGGGTCATTGTCAAAGACTTGTGGATTGACCCCCTGCAGAAATTCATGGAAGGCAATCTGTTAGCCAAGCTCAACGATGCAAATGTGAAAGGCATGCCCCTGCTCATACACAAAGAATAGGTGTGGGATCTCATTCCTTGCACCCTGGAGTGAAAATGGACTTGTCAATGCACTCCTTCATACCCTTCTGTCATGAGTCCTCTCATGTCTGGTAACTGAGCTGTTCAGGATATCACTTATGTCTTTCTCTTCCCTTGCCAAGCTTCTGGTTGCATTTATTGATTATGTCCTAAGTATGTCCTACTCATCTTGCCTTACTGTCATATCCCAAACTTTCACTTATGTATTCTGAGCTCGACTGAGCATGACTGAGCTCATCCGAGCATTACTGCATCTCCCAAGTACTCTGACTCAGCCTAGTCAAACCCAAGCTTGTTGTGTCAACTCCAAGTATCTAACACTTTTAATACTCCCTTCCATTCTCATACCTCACTTAACCCCATATGAACTAATTCTGTAGTTACCCTTGTTCCAAGACACTGCCACAGCTTGGGGCAGTCCCACCACTGAGCTGATATCCAGGATAGCCCCACTTTGACGTTTATAGGTTCCTTTGGTATTTCTCTCCTTTGATACAGTATATAAAGTGTACCCAAGTCGCTTAGTAGACTTCAGACAAATAATCGACTAAGATTCCCTCCTTTCCTTTATCCCCCTCTTGACGATCCCTTCATCTTGATCTCTTGCTGGTTAGCCCTACAGCTAAGCCGAGCACCTCCAACCTTGCCCAACCCTCCGACCAATTTCAGGACACTGAGGACTATTGAGACAAGGGTGCACCACACACGGTGAAGCCAAGTCCCAAACATTGTTAAATAACTCTGGCTCTTGAAGTTCCCCCTTGGAGTTGAACTGGTCTTGACAGTATTATTTGTCTTCCACTTGTCCTAGTCTTCCCCCCAGTTTTATATCATGGCTACTAGAGTCACGTGGTCTCAGATCCATGCCATCGGTCCCAACCCTCCTTTGTCCCCAAGGTGTTACGCTTGGTCTGGGTAGGCACAAGCATAGACTTGATTGATCCAGGGATCACCCCAAGGGTCTTCCTTGGAGGGTTCAGACGTCAAAATGGATGCCAGAGGTTCAATGGTTTCTAGGGAGCATGGACTCAATAGTACAACAAAGACTAAGAGAGATCCTGAGGCAAGGAGCAATGACCTTGGTATATTTGAGTGAGTATTGAGTAGGTCAAAGTTAAGAAGGGAATACAGGAAGTACGAGGGTTTACATATATAGAAAAGGAAAAGCGCGCACAGACCAAGTAATGCCTGCCCTAACCCAAGGGACGTGTCATCGTGGAACAAGAAAGAACTTGATGGAAAGATGAGTAAAAGGAACTATGTAATTGGTGCGAGAGAACCGATTGGTGAAGATAGAAGTCCGAGGAGATAGTGGGAATTGATGAGGACGAAAGGAGCAGTTAAACGATGAGAGGAGATAGTGAAGAAAGAAAACGAGGCAATTGTAACATTACCCCCCATTTACATCTGAAACTCCGGAGAAGGATAACATATGAATGGCACAAGTCAGAAGTCAACGTAGGAGGAGACAGGGGAGCCTGTCATGTTAGCGATGGCAACATTGTCGTATTGAAAGTCCTCTAAAGGGGAACGAGAATGAGGAGGGGACTGGGAGCAAGGGTTGCAATGACGGACACAAGAGTTCTCTGGAACCATCTGTCAAGAACAGGGAGGAGGGACAGGACAAGGTTGGAAGGAGGACAATGACGAAGATGCAGAGGGGCAAGAGCAAGGACGGCCCAGGGGGCAACATTGTTGAGGATGGCCGGGGTGGTTGACCTTGCATATTGGGCAAACATACCATCGACAGTGGATGTGGATGTGTCTGAGGTAATGGCATTTGAAACACAACTCATGATAGCGAGGATGGTTGCAGGAGAGTGGAGCATCAATTGGTACATTGTGAATGGTTCCTGTGGTATCAACCTCATGATGGAGTTCAGTGTGTTGGAGGGTCAGCTCGACTTCGGGGGAGAGTGGAGAGGAGGAAGCGGATGGAAGAGGTTGGGGGTTGGTAGATGTAGTCAGTTCCTTGACATATTGCTCTAGATTGTCAGCAAATTCAGGCATCTGCATCTGGTAAAAGGTGGAAAATAAGTCTTCTTTGACTTCGCATTGGATGGTGTGGAGGGTATTGCATCTGCAGCCGATGCTGGATGGGGAGGAGGCGAGATCAAGGATAGTTTTCAAGCACTGGTTTTGGAGGTAGATGCGGGTTATGCTCTAGAGGGGAGAGTTCGGTTTGAGGTGAAACCCGAAAGCATGGTGGTGGGGGGCGTAGAGATGGGAATGGAGGATGTCACGAGTGTGACCATCTAAGGTTCCTTCGCAAAGGCGATGGGCAGCGAGGGGAACGTCAACTGATAGAATGGGTGTAGGGTTTAGCAGGGAATGAGGTGTAGGTTCCACCTGAGCAGGAGGAGAAGTAGGCATGTTATCAACGTCTGGAGATCCCCTACCATCTCTTTGAGGTAGTCCCCAACCAGTGTCCGACCTGGTAGAGGTAGGAGAAGAACTGTGAGAAGAAAGAAGTGGAACCGTAGAGAGAGAGGACACAGTAGAAACCGAGGAAGCATTGGTAGACATAATAGTGAGGTGGTAGTGGAGGGAAGTTAAGAGGGGAAAACGGCAGTGTGTGTTATGGCTCAGCATGCCTAACATCATTTCAACGGACTTAGTCGCTTTTCTTTCCTTTCTTTATCTTATCCGATTAACATATGACAGCCACGCTGTCCCTATGCTTCCCTTTTCTTTTCACATCATGCCTCATGCACTCCTCACTCTATTTATCTCCGTGCAGTGCATGGCTATGTACTTCTTTCCTTCCCTTCCATTCTGCCACCGCCATGCAGTTGCATCATGCCTCACTTCTCTTCCATTCCATGGCCGTGCTTGATGCACGCTTCTACCTCATGCCACTACAGTTGAGAATATTCTAGAACAGTCATTGGTAGATCCAATACAAATATGTACAAACATATGTAGTAGTATATAAGGGCCCAAGTCCCAGCCAGAGAACTCCAGTTTAGTTCTCTTGGTTTTTCCCCATACAAACCAGTGAGATCACCTACGCAACCAATTGCTAGCGTTCTTGGTGTGTACCTGACTTCTTCGATTCCCTAGAGTACCAGTTGACGCTGGTTACCTTTGGGTTGTTTCAGTGTGGAGTCTTTTGTAGGCAGTGAGAGCAGACTTGGCATTTTTCAGATTCCGTTCAGGGATCCAGGAATCTTCTTCGGCCGAATATCCTTTCCATTGGATCAGGAATGATCATTTGGTTGGAGTTCCGTGGTGGCATAGAATCTTCTTGACCTCATATTCCTCTTCTCCATTGATAAGGTCAGGGGGTGGTGATGGGAAATTAGGGCCATGGACGGCGTTTTCGTGATAAGAAGATAAGAGTGACGCATGGAAGACTGGGTGGATCTTCCATGTTTTCGGCAAGCAGAGTTGGTAAATGATTGGGGATAGGACTTTCGTGCTTGTGAAGGGTCCTTCTTGTTTGGGGGCAAATTTCAGGTTGACTACTGAGCATTTGAGATTTCTGGCTTCCAACCAAACTTTGTCTCCAAGTTTGAATGGGGAAAAGGATCGTCGAGTTCTGGCTGCCATGACTTGATGGGCTAGTTCATGTGCCGCTAGAGCTTCGTCCCGGGCAGTGGAGAGGGTCTTTAAGCGGGTTTCAACTGTGGGAATAGTGGTATCGGAGATTATTGAAGGAAGGGCACAGGGTTCATAACCCATCATGAGGTAGAATGGGGATTGATTAGTAATGGAATGAGGGCGGTGATTGTGAGCAAATTCGGCATGGGAGATGTTATCAGCCCAAGACCCGGGGTTGTTTCTGCAGAAGATCTGAAGGTATGTTTCGACTTCTTGGTTTACCCGTTCAGTTTCTCCGTCAGATTGGGGGTGGTAGGCAGTGGAGAGGGATAGATCATATCTCAGGAGTTTTCCAAGTTCTCAAGCGAAGGAGAAAGCAAATTGGGGGCCTCGGTCAGAGATGATTTTGTCATAGAGGCCAAAGCGAAGGTATACTTTGTGGAAAAAGAGTGCGGCAATGCCTTCGGTGGTGACGTTTTTCTTTGTGGGACAGAGAATTACCCCCTTAGTAAGCCCATGGTTGACCATGACCAAAAGGGAATCGAAGCCAGCGGAACAGGGGAGGTCGGTGATAAGGTCACATGAGACCTGCTGAAAGGAACAGGAGGCGGAGGAGTGAATGGGGGTGAGTGGGGGAATGGTAGGATGGGTATTGGTCTTGTTTTGCTGGCAGGTTGCACAGCCCTTGATGTATTTACGGACATAGGAGGCCAGGCCAGGCCACCAGAATTCTGCTGTGACAAGCTGACATGTTTTCAGGTAGCCGGGGTGGCCGGCTGTTCCATGGTCGTGGCAGCACTGGAGAATAGTGTGGTGTAGGGAGTCGTCACTGGGGACATAGATGCGGCCCTGATAGGTTAAGATGCCCGCTTCGACTTGCCAGTTGGAGAGGTGGGAACAAAAGGGAAGGGGGATATCTTCGTTCATGGATTGGAGGGCTTGAAGGACAAGGGGGTCGCCAGCAGAGGCAGACTCAATGCAGTGGGAGAGGGCTACATCTATGATGTTGACAAAGAGGGATGGGGGAAGGAGAGTGACACCATGGTTGTTGGCGTCAGAATGGGGAAGGAGGTCAGGTGTTACGATTTTTCTCCTCTTTCATAACCTTCTCCTCTTAGTCTGTTCTCGACGCGTTCACATCCTCTTTGGGATGTGCAGGTACGATTACATCTCGCTACTCCTTGTCGTACATCCTTTCCATTCTCGCATGATTGTTCTCTGATTTTCCCCACGCCGTTCTTCTCTACTACCGGAAGGGGATGTTCCTTATCTTCACTCTATTGTTACCGCGGACCTTATCTCCACCACTAGGCTCTCTTGTGCCTAGCACGTAGTTCTTATTACTCATCCTTCTCCGACCTTCTCCGACCTTCTGTGATGACGCGTCTCTTCGTTATATAGCGACTCGTATGTACTATGTTTCCTTACACTTGTTCTGCGCAATCTAGCGTACTCTCGTGTCCCTCAGTCCCTTGTCCTCAGTCCTCTTCGAGTACCTGGTAAAACACCCTCATCGCAATCCTTGTAACCCAAGGTAACTATTTAGAGACGTTGCGACTCTTCGTGAGTTCCTCCTCTAAGTAGTTTTATCCTCGACGCCCTTTGAAGTACGTCTCGCATAACAGTCAGCGTATTTTGGGCATTCTAGGAGGTAGTGTAGGACGGTTTCGATCGCATTCGGACAATGTGGGCATTTAGGGGAGTCCGCTTTGGATATGCAGTGCAGATGTTTGTTCAGGGGGACATGCCCAGTGCAGAGTTGGAAGATGATGGCCGCGTGACGTTTCGGGAGGTCATCGACGAGTTTCAGGAAGCTTCCAGATGGGAGGGTGGGGTCGATCTTTTGGGACATGGGGGCACGGGGGGAGGATTCAAATATTTTCTTTTTTAAGACTTTTGTTCATGAGGCAAAGGTCCTCGCTACCGCCGACTTGCTGATGGGGAGTGTGATTGGTTTCCCTTTGTGCTTTAAAGCTTTTGGGAGGAGGTTGGGGCGGCTCGTGAATCCTCGTGCTGCCTCCTTGGCTTCCATGTCCGCTTCCTTGTTGCCCGGGATGCCAGAGTGGCCTGGTGTCCACCTGATCGTGATAGTCTCCGCCTTGATGTGCTCAAGGGCTTCGACCAGAGTCTTGTGGAAAAGGTCCATAAGGTAGTGCCCCAGGTCCGATTTGAATGACTTCGCTGTTTGGATCGCCGCTTTGTTATCCACTCCTAGCGAGACTTTCCGTACCCTGTTCTCGCCTTGGAGTAGTTCTGCAGCTAGGATCATGCCTACTTCTTTGCCCTCGTACACCGTGTATTGCGACTCTGGCCCTAGGTGGAATTTTAGTGTTTTCTTCTTATTGCCCCCCCTCCTTAGTACCACCACCCCTCCTATCTTTCCCTCAAAACCCGAGCCATCTGAATATATACATATGTCATCCTCTGTTTCCACGCGAATATCTTGTAGAATAGTATCTGCTGGGTCGTCGACCATGTCTATGATGACTTTCGGTTTCCATTTTGGGTGGTGTCGTACCGGGTTGATGGTTTCCATGCTTCCTGCATCGATGTGGAAGGCGCTGAAGAGACGGTGTAGTGGTGACTTGTGGCGCTTCCTGTTGCGGAGGGTGCTTTTTGTGTGTTTTGCGATTGGGTGGTTTTTTGGTAGGGTGGTCATTCATAGCGCAGCTCTGTGGCAGTGTTTTCATATTAGTAGTATTGTTGGTAGCAGGTCTGCGTGGGCCAGGAGGGTGTCAGTGGCCGTCGTGCACATTCCACCCGTGACTAGAATCGCGGTGAGACGTTGGACTCTGTTGATTTGCTTTGCGAAGCCTCGTGCCCCCCATCCTTTTTCTCTCTTCCCTCTTCCCTTCCTTAGTAGGTCTGTGCCCCATACGTCGATAGCGTACAGCATTTTCGGAATGGCGACTGCTTCGTATAGTCTTTTCATCATTCTCCCTTTTACCCCTTTTGTGGTTCTTGACATTCTCCTGCTCGCCAGAATGTATTTGGTGCCTTTTGCTATTGCGTACGCTGCGTGGTCTTTGAAGTGGAGTTCTTCGTCTATAATTATTCCTAGGAATTTGCTTGAACGCTGGGGCTCGATGCGGTGACCTTAGATTGTGATACTGGGCCAGGGAGCCGGGATTGACTTTCCCCTATTGGTGGGGTCTGGTTCCCTCCCATGCGTGACGCATATGAGAGCCATTTTTTCTAGTTCGAATTCTGCTTTGTATCTTTCTCCCCAGCTAAGAGCCTCTCCCTTTTTTTCCATGATATTTTTTAGTTTTTCGTTGGCTTCCTCTAATGTTTTTCCCCTCGCCAGGAACACAGTGTCATCGATGAACCCTAGACCTAGCATGTCATTTTTCCCTTCGGCAAGGCTGATCAGTTCTGCGTTGTAGAATAAAAACGCGATTGGGGATAGTGGACACCCCTGGTTGAGTCCTGTGGGTATAAGGAAAGGGTTTGATGTGAAATCATCGAAGGTGAGGGTGGTACGTCGGCCCGTCAGGCGTCGTTTGTACCACCCTACATATTCAGGGGGGAGGCCCCTCATGCGCATGTTGTGAAGCAGTTTTTTGATTACGACACTTGGGAAGGCCGCCTTCACGTCAAGGAAGAGAGCAGATACGTACCTTTCCTTTGGGTGGGCCCATGCATCATGGGCAAATTTGCTGAACAGGTGGATGGAGTCAATGGTGGTTCGTCCCGGGCATCCCCCGAAATGGGTGGGTGGGAGCATTTCGTAGGTTTCTGCTAGGTATGAGATCTTGTCAGCCACACATGATGACAGAATTTTTGCCATTGTGTCTAGTAGCACTATGGGGCGGTATGCCTTAGTCAGCATGTAGTTGGGGTGTCCCGGTTTTTGGAGTACAACCGTGGACGAGACTTTTCATTGGTCTGGGTAATGTCTCTGCGTGAAAGTTGCGCGGTAGATAGGTCCTAGGTAGGGTATGAGGAGGTCAGCATTTTTGATGAATACGATATTACAAATTCCGTTTGGGCCTGGCGCTTTGTATGGGGATAGTCGGGATATTGATCGCTCTACCTGTTTATCAGTGATGTTAGTGAAAGTGCAAACTGGGTCTGGGTACCCATTTGCGGGGGTCTCGAAGGGTTGGTTAGACGCAAGTTTGAAGAAGGCTTTGTATAGGAGCTTGCTTTTTTCTTGGTTCGTTTGGTCACTGGGGGGGGGGGTTATTGGTGTTAGTTTGTAAGTTTGGGATGCGTGAAACGAAAGAGTCTGAGGGTTCGTTGACCAGATACTTGTGTATGTCCCATAGGTTGTTGCTTTCTACGTTTTCTAGGTATTCTATCCAGTGTGTTACGATTTTTCTCCTCTTTCACAACCTTCTTCTCTTGGTCTGTTCCCGACACGTTCACATCCTCTTTGGGATGTGCAGGTACGATTATGTTTCGCTACTCCTTGTAGTACATCCCTTCCATTCTCGCATGTTTGTTCTCTGACATCCCCATGCCGTTCCTCCTTACTACCGGAAGGGGATATCTCTCATCTTCGTTCTATTATTACCTTGGACCTTATCTCCACCGCTAGGTTCTCTTGTGCCTAGTATGTAGTCCTCATTACTCATCTTTCTCCGACCTTCTCCGACGTTCTGTGATGACGCGTCCCTCAGTTATATAGTGACTTGTTTGTACAATGTATCTTCACACTTGTTCTGTGCAATCTAGTGTACTCTCGTGTCCCTCGTCTCTTGCCTTAAGTCCCCTTCGAGTACCTAGTAAAACACCGCCATCGCAACCTTTGTAACCCAAGGTAACTGCCTAGAGACATTGTGACTCTTCGTGAGTTCTTCCTCTAAGTAGTTTTATCCTCAACGTCCTTCGTGGTATGTCTCGCGTAACACAGTGTTCTTCTTTGGTGAGTTGGATGTTGGTGGCGAGGTGGTTGCGTGCCTCTTTAAGTTGGGCGTGAATAGGGTGGGCGTGTTGCTGTCTTGTTGCATAAGCAGAGCTTGCCAGGTGTTTGATCAACGCGTTTTGTTCGTCCAGTTCCAGTGTCCACCACCTTTTTGCATATGGGGATGGCTTGCACGCCAGGATGTGGGCGTCTATAGAGGAGAGGATAGTGTTAGTTAAGTCCTCAAGCCATTTTTCTAGTTCCGGGATCGCGCTGATTTCGCTGGCGGGGGAGAGAGTGGTTAGTTGTTCGTTTAGGTGTTTACTGAACTTTTCCCAGTTCGTTGCCCTGTAGTTTGGTCTGGGGGGGGGATTAGTGCGTTCAGGGCTGAGGTTTAGCTCCATGATAATAGGGTAGTGGTCAGTGTTAGCGGGGCAGAGGTCCGGTCGGACACTACAGGTTGTTATTGCTTCGATTAGATGTGCTGTGCAGAACACGTTATCTGGGCGTGTGTGGTTTCCTGTGGAGTTGGCTTCTAGGGTTGGGATGTCTTCTGGTAGCGCCATGACGAGGTCATGGGCAACGAGGAGTTCCAGTAGGGGTTGAGCGGCTTTGAGGTTGGCGGCAGTGAATAGATGCTGGTTTCTTGCTTTGTCCCACATGGGGTGATGGTGGTTGAAGTCGCCCATTAGAAGTAGGCCGTCTACGCGGGCTTCGGCATGCGCATTCATGTCTGTGAAATGTTTTTCTAGGGCGGTTAGTGTTTCATTGTGAGTTATGTCGTTGTATACGTTATAGATACGTGTGTTTCCAAAGTCACTTTGGATTTCAATGGCTGAGACGTCTGGGAAGTCTACCGGAACGATTTGCCAGTTATCTTTAGAGATTAGTTTGTTTACGAGTATTACCGATCAGGTGCGCGTAGCGCGGTCCCTGTTGTGTGTGGTAGCGTATACCACGTTCCATTTTGGGTTCGCTATTGTGAGATTGACCATGTTGATGACCGGTTCTTGGATTAGGGCTATGTCATATTCTTCTGGGTTGAGGTTTCATAGCATGTGCTGTTGGGTGTTGCGGGATTTGTTGGTGTTTTGTTGCCAGATGCGGAGCTTTCTAGGGCGGGGTGGGGGTGGGGGTTGACTACGGTTGTTTACAGGCATGTGTCGACGTCAAAGGACTCGAAGTCCTCTATGTCTGATTGTGCTTCTGTAGGTCGGCTAGGTGAGTATTGGGTTGGGTTGTTGTTGGTTTGATCATTGCGTGGTGGGCACTCTGGTTGTGCTGGTTGGTCGCGGTAGTAGTCATTGATGTGGGCTTGGTGGCGGTTGTTCCACCCTGCGTTGTGGGTTCCCAGGGGGGGGTTTCTGTTTTGGGGGCGTCTTTGAGAGCGT
>JBBPRK010000721.1:0-18525 GCA_038093075.1 Boletus patriciae
AAGAAAGCCCCTACGGCATAGTGGAAAGTACATGGTTGTATGTGCGTACTATTTGTTAGATTTATCACACTGAATCTCTCTTCCAGGTCACGCTCACCCAGTATGTTGCTTCAATGTTGTCGTTCATGTCGTTCATGCCTGTTTCTGTTGCCTTCCTGCTGTTTTATGTGATGGTCTGCGATATCGTGCTGTCCCGTATTCTGTTGTCAACTGCACTTGTCTGTATTTTTTACATGCTGTTTGATGCTATCGTCTGCAATATCATAATATCCACTGTCTGCGGCATTCTGTTGTCAACTGCACCTGTCTGCATTTATTACATGCTCTATTATGTTACTGTATGCTACCATGTTCTGGAAATGCAATGCGCTCTCATGTTGGTGTATGTATTACGATCATACAGTAGCATAACATAGCATACTGTACCATCTCCGTCCTTATCAAATGTAAACACATTGATATGCTGTCATCATGTGGCCTAGGCTTCGATGCCCCCAAACATACTATCACACCACATATACTGCAGTCACTTTGTACTGATGGTCTCGCCCAGCCTGCATGAATTTCATCCGATGGGGCCGGATGACCCTGGGTGACTTGTGGCAGGCCCGGGTCGTGTCATGTACTGAGAGGTATGGTTGGGCTGGGTTTCAAGATGTCGAGTATGATACAAATGGGCCGCAAATAAGTTATTATTGTGAGGCCGTCAGAGATGGAAAGGCCTGACCTGAGGAAGCATGGAATGGACTGATGGCATCAAGTGGGCCCTGTGTTACCGAAATGTCCCTTGGGCAATGTGATTGAAGTGGGCCGACAATTGAAGCGTGGATATTAATGCTGATGGAATTGAGAGGGCCTGGCGTTACCGAAGAGGGGCATGGCTTGATGGGATTGGGAGGCCCTTAGATGGGGTGTTGGATGGTGCACGAGTTGGGCCGATTGGACTGAGAGGGCCTGCTTTCCCGAAATGTCCTTCAGCCCATAGGATCGGGTGGGTGTGTAGGTGGACTGTTGAGTCTCTGCCAAACGTATCGATAGGGCCGCTTGTTGGAGAAGGGGTCTTGCCTCGATGGGATGGGGTGGCCCATAAAGTGAGTGTTGGAGATGGGCCAGTGGTTTCGACAGGGCCTGAGGATGGTGTGGCAGGGTGAGGTTGACAGTGTCAATAGGGCCCCACAATGGCGTGTTGGACATGGACCGATGGGCTTGATGGGGCCTGGTGGTTTCTGAGGGGCCTCTCTTTCGATGGAGCCAAGTGGGCCCGGCGGTGGTGTGGTGGGGTGGGGTCGACATCGTCGACTGGGGCCCGGTGACTCCGAAAGGGCTCTTGTGCGATGGAATCGATTCGGCCCAGGGTTTAGGTGCAAGAGTTGGGCTGACAGGACCGAGAAGGCCTGGCATTCTTGAAGGGTCTGTCGGCCCATAGGATCAGGTGGGCTTGTGGGCGGACCGTTGAAGATGTGCCAATCGAATCGCTAGGGCTGCATATCGGCGAAGGGGTCTTGTCTCAATGGGGTGGGATGGGCCCTTAAGGGAGTGTTGGAGATGAGCCGATGGTTTCGAGTGTTGGGGATCCTGGTATTTCTTATTCAGATCTTCTTATCCTGATACCAGGTTCTAGAGTCATTTCCATTTGATCTCTGTTTACGCTATTCATATTATGAAGGCCGAGACCCTTATCTATGATGTTGTTATGACATCATGGGTCTAGACTTTTATCTCTTATCTATGGCGTCATTCTGACACCATATGATACCATTCTTGCAATACACCTTATCGGCCAATGGCCTTTATCCCTCTTATCAGTTATCAGGGCTGTGTATACACATATATCTAACTGCCACACATGTACAAACAGATACAGGGCAGTATATAAGACTGGCCTTACAGCCAGTCTTAATAACGAACTATCTTGTTCTTGTTCCCCCATCATCTGAACTCTGAGCTCACTCCCACTACGCTCAGTTACTCCTTTGTCATAACCAAGAACCTACCAGAGTCCTAGTAAGTCTCCACTAGGATCGCACTCCCTTCCTGTCCCTGCACAATCGAGGTCCTAGTGATCTCAATATCAAGAGGGCCTGAGGATGGTTTGGCGGGGTGAGGTCGACAGTACTGATAGGGCCCTATGTATACTTAGGCTGATGATCTCAACCGGGCCTGGTATTTTCTGAGTGGCCCTTCGTTCAATGGGACCGAGTGGGCCAGAGGATGGTGGGGAGGGGTTCCGCATGCGCCGTCGACTGGGCCAGGTGACACCGAAGGGGCTTTCGCCTGATGGATTCGATTTGGGCCGGGGGTAGGGTGCAAGAGTTAGGCCGATTGGACCGAGAGGGCCTGGCATTCCTGAAGGCCATAGGGATCGGGTGGGCTTATGGGCGGACTGTTGAAGCTGTGCCAAACTAATCGATAGGGCCGTGTGTCGGCAAGGGGTCTTGTCTTGATGGGATGGGGTGGCCCATGAAGGGAGCGTTGGAGATGAGCCGATGGTTTCGAGAGGGCCTGAGGATGGTTTGGCGGGGTGAGGTCGACGATACTGATAGGGCCCCATTGGCCGATGCTCTTGACTGGGCCTGATAGCTTCTGAGGGTCCCCTCGTTCAATGGGACTGAGTGGGCCCGAGGATGGTGCGTCGGGGTGGGATCGACATCGTTGACTGGACCAGGTGACTCCGAAGTGGCTTCTGCCCGATGGAATCGATTCAGTTAGGGGTTAGGGTGCAAGAGTTGGACCGATTGGACCAAGAGGGCCTGACATTCCTGAAGGGTCCTCTGAAGGGTCCTTTGGCCCATAGGATAGGGTGGGCTTATGGGTGAACTGTTGCAGTGGCACCAAATGGATTGATAGGGCCTGTGTCGGAGAAGGGGCCTTTTCTCCATGGGGTGGGGTGGCCCATGGAGTGACTGTTGGAGATGTGCCAATGGTTTCGAGAGCGGCTGAGGACGCCAAGGTGGCCTTCACGCCATAGACTGTGGGCCTGAGGATGGTGCGGCGGGTTGACATCAACAATGTCGATAGGGCCCCACAATGGTGCGTTGGATATGGACCAATGGGCTCAACGGGGCCTGGTAGTCACTTAGATGTCCAAGGGCCCATGACATGATGGACATTTTGGGCCCCAGGATGATATGGCAGGGTGAGGTCGATAGCATTGAGAGGGCCGATTGGCCCCGAACGGGCTTTTGTCTGATGGGGTCGATTCAGCTGGGGATTGGAGGGTGTGAATTGGGCCGCTAAGGCCAAAAGGGCCTGGGCCTTAGGACCATTGGATCCAGTGGGCCCGTGGCCGAACCGTTGAGGCTGTGTCAATCGGATGGATAGGGTGGCATGGTGTCGAAAGGGTCTTGTCGGATGGCACCTGGTGTCCCCAAGAGAGCATTATCTAGATAGTACTGAGCAGGCCCCTGTACGGTGGATAGTGGCATATTGGGTTACATAGGTAACCTTGAGAATGCCACATATCGCTGAAGAGAGTCCTGAGACGGCTGGGGCTCACCAACGGGTCATTGGGTCAATAGGGCCTAATGGGAACAAGGATAGACCGGGGATGGTGCATTGGGGGTTACACCGACGGCCATGAAGGTTCTGGGGGCCTCCAGCCACACGGCCGGGTCTGTACGCATGACACCACTTGAGAGTGAGATTGCCAGGTCGGCATCGAGCGTCTAGCGGTGGGTAGTATCAGTGTGGGCATCATGATTTCGGGTCAACCCAGCTATTGTGGAGGCAGAGGGAAGCCTCGGGCTGTTTGCCATCAGCACAATCTGGCACCTTGTGGAAATCATGTGAATGGGTCCCATCCACGAATACCGATATATGAGTAGGGCACCTTGAATGCTCTATACCAAGCACCAATTCCTGCATAGCTCCCAAACTATCTAATATGGTTACAACGGACTCTAACCCTGCAATCCAGGGGGACTGGGCATTGGCCCTAGTTGATGCTTTGGCCAAATACATGGTGACCTCATTTACAACTGAGATTCTCCAAGGGTCAGAAGCATCCAAGATGCACATTCCGCTACCCCATGTAGGCCTCGAAACCCTGTGTGAGACAGACCGCATGGTCGGGAAGATTGCATCAGCCTACAGAAATCGAGATGTGCCATTGCAGGATATCCGAATGTCAAACTAATAAAACCTAACAGTGCACACAAACATAGATATCATTCGCCTTGCCGAGGGAAAAGGAAAGGTATACAGTGAGGATGGAGAGCAGCCATTGTTTCATTTGACCGAGCTGAGCTTGATTGTGGATCGCTCGGACAGAGTTCTGGCCTGGTACTTGCCAGATGCTGTGAGTTCCCCAAATCAGGTGATGTTAGCCATTCAGTCTCCATTTGCGCACTAACAACCCCCAGAAGCTGATGTGGGACAGTATGGAGCAGCTCAGAGATCCTCTGCTGGGGAGCATCAGCTCGGCTGGGGTGCAAAACTGGAGGACATCGCCGGGGTTGTACAGGCCGGAGTCCACCTTAAAAGGTGCCATTAACCTGTCACCGGGATGGTTTCAGCAAGGCCGTCATGTGAGTTATCCATCAGCGCGAGGCTACAGAGTTTCAACAATCTGGTTGGCAGACTGGCTGTGCTGAACCGGAGGTCTCGGCTCTGCTAAAACCGAATAGAGGGGACAATGGGACACGTCGGTGGCTGCTCACTATTCGGGAGCAATCAGCGATACTTTCTGGTGCCATGGTGATTATGCATCCCGATATGTATCGCACCGGCCGCAAGGCTATGGTCAAACTCGGCCATTGGTCGGAAGCAAAAGGTCAGCAAGATATCCTGAGCGTCCTGCCCATTTGGCCTTCCATATATAACATGGCGTCGGTCGTTGCCAACCAGGTGAGCCCAGTCCATCTGGATATCAAAGGGCGCCCGCAGTGGTTAGATCTTTTGACCACAGTAGGCGAATACCGGGATTTAGACCTTACCCTACCAACCATTGGGCTCAGGCTTCAGTATGATCTGGGAACTGTGGTAGCATTGTCGGGTCAACTGATACATCATGGGGTGGACACGGCGGGGGCCGACCGAGGGGTAGTGGCCTTTTATATGCAGGACAACGTGCATGAGCATCTGGATGTAGGGAGGTGTAATTTCATGGAGGTGAACAGAGTTCCTGGGTCTCAATAGTCTAGGTACACAAGCTTCATCATAATGGCACAATGATCACAAGAAAATATAGGAGAAATACAAGCCATCATGTACTTGGATATTTCGGCACCCTGCGTAGTGTCTTGTATATTACCCAGTGCTCCTTCATCACCTCATAGGTTCTTTTCATCGCCTCATAGTTGCCTTGCAGCTCATTCAAGATCCCATCCCAGGCCCGAATGAGGTTGGCATTGTGTGCAGAATGGAGTGGTGAGTCTTCATCCCAAGGCCACAATCTCTGCTCTGATTAGAGTGGTGTTTCGTTGTGCTGTGAGAGAGGCATACCTCGAAGAAGTCCAAGGCCTCCTCAAGCGAATCAAGGGCCGCATCGGGACTTGGCCGGCAGGTTTGATATTCCTCGGCCGACCTCAGCTCGGCCCACCATGGATCCCTGAAAGCCACTTTGTTCCAGTTCCACCCGGGCAGGATCTTCGGCAATTCGTCCAACATGGAGAAATCGTGGGTTGGAATAGCTTTCAATGCCTGTGAGAGGAGGCTTGCATTTGTGCCGTGGTCTAAGACAGCTGATAAGCAATGGGGATATCGGGGCCGGGTTGATTGGTGAGTGGCATACACTCCCAGGATGTATATCAGACATTGCTTGATCAACGGGGTGAGCGAGGCGTCATGGACTAGTCCCCGGGGTAGCACATACATGATCAGTCGAGAGATTCCTGTCCCAGTGCAATGGCCATTTCCCTACCTCGGTATTTCGGAGCTCATGAGCTGCAGCTTCAAGCCTACAACCAAGATAGTAGACGAGGGCATGGAGTGCCGACTGAGGGAAGTCGGGATCCATCCTGATAGTGTTAAGGACAGCGACGTCTCATGTGGTGGAGCTGACAACGAAGCATTTTATACATTCTAGCACCACTCCAGCTGTATCCGAGATCATAGGTGGACCACTCGGGTATATGCCGGTCTCACCCTAGACCGTTTGGAACATAAAGGACCCTTGGCACCTTGCACTTAAGTCCACTCGGGACGAGCAGGGGCCACGGAAATCACATACGCCTTCTACACACCAGGGTCAATCGCACCCAAGGATCCTTTCGGTGCGAGGTGGAAGTCCCATACAACCCCTGAACATTAATAGTATGGCAGATGCATGTGCCCTAGGATTTGGTGATGGTAAGCCCATGTTGGTAGGTGGGACAGGCTGACCGAAACATTCAGTGCCTCCAAGGACGAGAATCAGATTCATGCCAGGCAGAGTATCCTACAGCTGATTAGGAAGGAGAACCTTCAGCACCTTTATCAACCCCTGCAGGCCTCAGGCCCTCCCATGCAACCCAACATTGGTCCCACAGCTGAGAATAGATAGCCATCTGCCGGGATGCATAGCATGCTGGACCTTGCTTGCCATCCCCTAATGCACGAGCGCCCCGGATCTCCCAATGCCAGGCACGATCCTGGAAGAAATTCACTGTCCAATCAAATTCTGCCACAAGCAATTCCTCCTCTTCTTTCCAACAGTCCTTCGTTGCCTTGGAGCACAGCCAATGCACCCGATAGACTATCACACAAAGTCAGCCAGATCCCTGAAATCGGCATGTGGCTCACATTCGGACATCCAGTCATTAGCCTCGGTGTCTCTTGGTATGTCCATTGACCAGAACCATGCCAGAGTGTCATTACGATGGCCTCTGGAGTTTTGCCCCGCCGCTGCAGCAGTCACCTTCAGATCCTCATCCTTTAGTGGCCGATATCTATTGAGACAGAGTTCGTCGGCACCAAGGTCTATGATTGCCTTCCAGCATTGTCTATAGACTGAAGTGTGCCTTTGGAGTATGGTATCCATGGAATGCACTTTGCTCCATGCCCTTGTAGTCTTTGCATGGCTCGAGGTGTGTCTGACATCAGTACGGAATAGCACTGCTTTGTTAGCTAGTGCTAGCCATATTTCATGCAATGCATCATTGGCCTGGCCCTCCCTTAACTTCAGCTCTTTCTGCCGAAGGCCAAGGATCCCAAAGCGGCGGCACTATGTCTCGCCAAGGTTGGAAGGGAGTGGAATCTTGACCTTATTGGTTTGCTTCCACCTATCCTCGCCTATAGCATCTTCGTCCGCACCATTCTCCCCTATATCACAGTCATCCAACAGGCTGGCGTCCCAGTCCATTCCCAGATATCCCGAGGCTTCAGTGATGAATGCCGAGACTTCTGATGTAAGACGGTCGGCACGCCGAGCCAATGCCAGCCTTTGGATATCGGTTGACTGGGAGTCAAGCCTCTTTTGATCTCGCCTGATGCAGATCTGAGCCTCTTCAATCTTCAGACCTTTTGCTAGCCATGTTGTGGCTCGGCCTTGGGATCCGTCAGAACCATTTACCGCTGCCAATAGCTGTAGCTCCACGGCATGAATGGTTGGAGCTGAAATGATATTGGGCCACACAGGACAACATTGCGTATGCTCACCCCTCACCTTTATTGACCTGTACATCAAAGATATCCATGGCAGATGGATCCGAGATACGCTTCTCTTGGGCGTCTCTTTCCTGCATTGCCCAAAGTTCCCTTTGATTCTCGGGTACCCCGGCATCCAGGTGAGTAAATGCATCGGATGCACATTGCAATGAGTGTTGGGCATTACAGAGCTTTCGCTCCAGGCTTTGAGTCATGCGAACCATCTTCATGAAGTTGGAGTCATTCATTTGGAAATCAAGCAGCTCCTGGCGATGAGGGGACGACATGCCTCAGGTTGATCCCAATACAATATTGAGGGTTGACCATAGTGTTTCTATTATCTCTCCATCCACCCAGCCAGCACCGGGAATGAACAGTGGAGCATACCGAGAGAAACATTCCGGCCGATGGCCGTGAACGTGCCAGATGCCGATTCCAGCAATGATATCAAGGCCAGCCGGAATGCTGATAAATGAATTGTGCTCCAGCCTCGATCAAAGCTTCTTCATATATGAGCAATTGATATCATAGAAATTAATGACCCGAGAAATGTTTCCCATGTTGTACTTGAGGGCATTAGCAAAAGAGTAGTCCATGTTGACCTGCCTGAACCACGTTAATTGGATGGTATCACCCTTGATTCGGCTGTCTCACCTTTCCCCTTTCTGAAAGTCTACTACTGAATGAGGAAGAAAGCAGCCGTGCTGAGCACATGCCGTTGCGCCGATGCCGGTGGCCTCCAGCTTACCTCGGCTTGCATTGGCCTGGTTGATAGCCCTATGATTGTTACAGGACGACCTCTGCACATCCCAGTGAGTCACCGACCACCGTCCAACAATGGGACTGACCTCTGGAGGCTGATTAGTTCCTTTCACATATGTGTGATATCTTGGCCGAGCGACCATATAAACCAGGCCATCCATGAGCCAGATTTGGTCTTCCGGGCGAGATTCATGCATATGTTCGGCCTTGAAATTACCGTCCATGACTGTGGTTCGGGTGTACCTCCAGCTACTGAGATCCCTTCATCAGCACCAATGATTCATAGCCAAACAAGCAGGTGCAGTACTCAGTCAGATCCTTTGCAGCTGGGGTACAGTTTACTCCGGGTTGTGGGCATGCTGGGCAAAACAAAGCAAGCTCCCCGGCCTTCGGCTCGGTATTCTGGTGTCCAAACCCATTCCATTTCAGAAGCTTCAGCAGACACCACATCCAGGCGGCCCGAAGAAGTTCTCGGTACCGATTCTATGACATTCTTAGCCAAGGGATGAGGGTATGCAAAAGACCTACAGGCACAATGTGTGGAAATACATTTGAAGTGATGTGGCGCAGCTTGCTGAAATAATTTGATCCCGAGGTCCCACATTCTAAATTGTCCCTGATAAAGTCGTCCAGGACGTTGAATGTGAAAACCGTCCTCAGCCGCTGCAGTGTTGCTGGAAACAACTTCCCGCTGAGTAACTGAAGGTATGGTGGCTTTGATCCGATGCATTCACAATAATTCACTGTGATAAAATGCATCCCGGTGATGTCGAAGGCAATGAGGTAGTCAGAGTGTGTGGGGCTTTGGAGATGCAGGGGGATACACTCTTGGTCGGCATCCATCCATTCATCATCAGGAGCTGGTGTCATGTCAGGTGTTGCCCTGTGGTAATCCTGCCGGGCACGGCATGCCACCATGCCCAAGATGTAATTCGAACCCGGCCTGCCAAGCAATGCTATCAGCGACTGCTCTTATTATATTGACAGTGAACACTGCCTACCAGAGTTAGGGAGGAATCATCAAAGAATTCACCAGTCCACTGCTGAATCCGATGGAATGGCTGCCTTCGGTGCTGTTCCCGAGTGCAAGAAGTGCATAACAAAGCTTCGCCGAAGCAATCAGAACATCTATAGATTCCATCTCTACCACATGCCAAACAAATCCTCGGATCCGGGGGTGCTTCTAACTCCAAGAGAGCTTGAAGGAACTCCTCCTTGTGAGGAAGCCATTCCCAAACATAGTCATTAGAGGTCTGGAGTTCAATTAAGGATGACCTTAGTAGATGATGTCTCCTAGAGGTCTAAATTGACACCTTGGTTTGTAGTACTTGTCCCGGCCCCTCATCCTGAAATTCCATGTCATCCTCAAGAAGGGTGTGGGCAATAGGATCAGGCAGCATTGGTGATGCACTACCGGCAGTCTTGATTGGGGATGACTGGGGAGTCCCAGTTGTGGGCACCTGAATATGTTGGGCTCCCGATCTCACAAGTTGGTCTGTTGACCCCCTGGCTGTGTCCTTTGTCACCAAGGTAACATGGGTTACTTTGCCTCGATTGATCTTTCTCCTGTTAGGGTTTTTGGACATTGTGCTTGAGCCTTAGTGTAGTCTTGAGTTCACAACAGACTTCCCATTCACACTGGACTGGAATGTATGAGGTGCCAATGGAATAAGTATCCACATGGCCTGTGTACCCATAAGGGGATTGATGTCATTATCGGCTCGGTACTGATTGGCTCGGATAGCGAAGCGAGAAGGTGACAGGGGTCCGCTAGCGGACTTCAAAGTGAAGCCGTCCTAATCCCAACCGGCTGCCTACCTTCACACTCCAGCTTACATATTCCTCCATCAGCTGGGTTTCTATAGGTACCTTGAGGCATTGACTAGTACGTTGCAAAGAATCCCCACTTGACACCATGTCTGACGTTGACACTGATTATGCACAAACCGAGTATCAAAGGACAGAATATCAAGGATCTGACGATGAGACAGACAATGAGGGGGGAGAAGGGGAAGGGGGAGGGGGAGAGGAGGGTGATGAATTGCCTGTAATAATAGATGAACCTCTGGCATATACTGCCGAGGACACAGGTGGGCTAGTTGTGATGGTCGCTCGGCCTTCAGAAGAGACCGCCGAGGATGTAGGTAGGTTTCTTGCAATGGTCGCAGGTCCATCGGGAGAGCCCGCCGAGGATGCTCTTCAGTCTCTGGAAAAGGTGGCTGGAGCACCAAATCTGTTGGCGGAAAACAGCCACCCGACTCTCCCTGTGGCTGTGGTGGAAGTCCTTCAGGGAAAATGGGTTGGTTGGAAGGCCTCCACCAAGGACCAGCGAAAGAAACATTGGAGGGCCCTTGTCCAGGAGCTCCGCGCCATGGAGATCCACAAGGGAATGGACAAGGGCAAGTGGGGAGTTAGATTGAAGGTGACTGTTACACCGCTCAGAGATCATACAAACACTCTAAGAACCTCAGGCATGTTTATCCTGGATGCACAGCCAAGGTCGGGTCTGCAAAAAAGGGCAAGGGTTCAAGGTCGGTGTAAAATGGACCTCCCGATCGGTCATCCGAGACACATATAAGGCAGACCTGATGACCATCCTTCGAGAGGAATATGGCGCGGTTGCTGGTTTTGCAGATATGGTGCGATGCTTTCAGCCAGCTTTGACAAAGCTTATGGGCCGAGTGAGTGATGAAGCACTTGCCGATGCCAAGCTCAAGGCCAAGGAATGGAATGGCATGGGTGCCGAACCAGAGGCACAGGCCAGGTAGGCTTTCTGATCATGGGTGCGGCTTCAAGGTTGCTCATGCCATAGCAGGTTCGCCCGGAAAGGAGCACAAAAGGCTGTCAAACACTTTGCAGAGGAGATGTGGAAGAAGGGTGGCATTTGAATGGTGATTTTGTCTGGATTCAAGGATGAGAAGGGTGAAATATTCTCCCAAGTGTGAGCAACTCACTCAGCCGCATAGCATATTCGGCAAACTAATGGAACTGCCAGCCATGACTACAATTTGGGCCTTGCCGATGGGCCAAGTTTCGATTCCCGCAAGGAAGTTCAAGGGAGCTTTGACCAGTTCCTCAGTCAGTGTTTCGATCCGTCCAAGGATGCCCCGACTGAGCTGGGAGCGCAGGCGGCCATGCCATTGGCCAGCACACCCAAATCCCCACTGCCAGACATCAAGGGTAAAGCCAAGGAGGGCGAGGCAGGAAAGGCAGCCTGGGTGAAGCCTAAAGGGCTGAGGGGTCGTGACGCAATGGTAAAGAAGGTGCTAAATGCCAATGGCGAGATTTGGATCCCGGACGTAACTGGCCTTCCCCAGCCCGAACTTCAGGACATGGTAAGGGGCTTTCTAACTGCACACTACCGTGAGTATCCCCAACAATTTGAACGGCCATTTTGCAACTTTACTGAAGATCCGCTTCTGCCAGGTTTGGTCACTGGCAACAGTAAGATTTTGGCACCATTCAAAAGGATATCAAGGCACCAGGCTGAGCTGTTCGCTGAGGAACATGTGCCAGATGGCTTTACATTTCCTGATGATCCAAGCCATTGGACAAAGGATGAAGCACTCTGCTTCCTCAACTTGATCATTGCCCGCCAAGAGTCTGACCCCACAGATGTCTTTCGGTTCCAATTTTGGCTGAATCCAGCTGGCAACCTTCAACCCTCTGAGGGCTGCTCTAATGCCGATGACATGTTGGCTGGAAAGGCACACTTGCGAGGTAGATCGATGACACCGATGTTTAGGCATCATGATGGTAACCGCCGTTGGCCGAGAAACCGCAAACAGGTGGATAGAGATGAGGAGTGGGTTGGGGATGACGAGGAGGATGATGAGGAAGTTATAGATTGGTCGGTCAGCAACCAATCGCCTATAGAAATGTCAGGGGATGAAGGAAATGGCTCAGAAGCCGTCAAAGGCATGGTGGAAGCCGAGGCAGAAGAAAGCAATGCAACATCACACAAGGAGACACCGGCTCACAAATTGTTTCCAGGACCACCTGAAGCCAAGATGGGTGCAGGTAGAGGCGTCCGTTTGTTGCCAAATTTGTGCTCACTCATGAACTAGCGGAGTTTGAGCAGGAGGTCCCGGTGACCTATGATGCAGCACCAAGTGAACTAGCCAGGAGGCATGAGCCGCCAATTTACCGAAGTTCAGTTCAAGATCAAGGGCTACAGTGGGCCGAGGCAACCAAGGTCAAGTCAGCGATGAAGAAAGCAATTCCAGACACATCAGGCATGATGACCTCGGTCATAGCAGAGCAAGATAGCAAGGGCAGGTCTGTGGTCAATAAGGTGAGGTCAGCAATGAAGAAATCCATTCCGGATCCCTCGGCCATGGGGACCTCGGCCGAAGTCGATGGGACTGCACGCATCTCGGAGGCCAAACCGCCCAAGAAGAGCACCAGGCCAATCAACAAGGCACTGACTCAGGACCTCGGTAGGTCTCAGGGCCTAATTGGATTCAAGGCTCTCACAGTGGTTTTGCATCGTTGTCAGAGACTCCCCGTAGATCCACCCGTCCCCGAAGGGCTCCAGTCGCAGTGGATGCAGATTTCGACATTAGTGAGAAGCAGAAGGGCAGTGTCCGAAAGGAGCATGCTCGGCCAAGTAAAAGGCTGAAGATACAGTAAGACGGGAGCAGAAACAATGACAATAATGTTTGTTCCAAAGAGCGTATTATTTGCATTGAATATTAGGGGCCGATCTATGGTTACTGTACATAGAGCCCAGAATATGCAGAATGAACATGGGAGGCACTCAGGCCACGAAAACACGCCAAAAGTAAATTACTGACTACTCGATACCTTCCATACCATCCGCATCTGACCCATCGCCGTAATCTAACAATGCATGGACGGCGCCGGTGGGGAGTCAAGGTTGGGAGGGTGGTGGTCCATCTCCTGTCGTCTGCCCGAGGACGAAGGTTGCCTCTGGGGGGGCCCACAAAGGGACTGAGTCCACCAGCACATGTAGCTCCGGTCGTCCAGGCTGTGGGGGTGCTTGGGCATCCTCGCCATCACTCGGTACGCTCGCTGGGAAGACCACCCAGCCAGGCAACATCAGTGCCAGCTTGACCGAGGACGGAGACCGACTCTGAAGGAAAGGCGAGGCAGGGGGGATTGTTCCAAACATGGTAACTTGCGAGGCAGACGGCCCGTCGTTTGGGAGCACCCTTTGTCCAAGGAGGAAAGGGCTTGGCCAGCCGTGCTCCAGGTCTGATGGCGTTGTATACCAAATGAGCCCTCTGACGAGCGGCCGTCTTGAGGGCCAGGACAGCCCTCAGGGGGTGGGGGAAGAGGGAACACCGTCCACAGCATCCTGAAGTGGTGTGGTGGGCCTGAACGGCTCTGATCGCTCAGAGGTCATTCCCGATGTCCTGAATCGGCGTGGGAGGCCTGGACGGCTCTGATCGCTCAGGACTGAGGGTTCTGATGTCATAGATGGGCAATAGCGGCGGTGATGGGGCAGGCATGGCGAACGGGAATTGCATAGGGTGCCTAGGCCTGGCTGTGCCCCCCACGTTCGGCCATACAGTGTTCAGGACCCGGCCGAAGGTTTTCATGCCATCAATGACGGCACTCACCGTATCATCAGTCATCTCCTGGCGATACCTCATTTGTGCGAGCTGTTTGCCCATATCTTGCATCACAGCCAGGAGCTCCTGATATTCTTGCGTGGAAATGGTGTGCTCTGCCGGCGTCGATGAGGTGGATGGTGTGGGAGCAATTGGGGGGACAGCTGCCTTGATGGGCGTTTTGGCACGCACAATTCGGGGTTTTGGGCAGCTGGACTTTATGTACACTGTCGGCAAAGCTACCGATCCGGGCTAGTTAGTACGGATACAATGTCAAGGAGTAAGCTCATACTTACTCCTTGGTGGTTTCTCGGTGGCAGTTGTCTTCACCTTGGCCCTGGGTTCATGAGCCTTGACCTGCCTTTGGCGCTTTGCAGGGGGAGGCGTTGGGGTGACGTCTGAACTGGTGGAGGGCCGAGATCTCAATGGCCTTGAATGCAAGGTTCTGGGGGAACTTGGGGGAGCGTCAGTGGCGGGGGTCGATGCAGGTGTGGTGTCCATGGATGGCGAACGAGGGCGAGGTCGACATCTGCCAACTGTGGATGCAGGGCTGGGCGATGGCTGACGAGATCGTGAGGCCAATCAGCCATCAGTACTTCCGACGTGGGTACATTTCACCTTGCGCCTGTTGCAAGGGCCGCAGGCCTTTCCCTCCTTCCTGAACGTGCACGCGTCGCCCCTCCTCAGGCATCCCTCACAGGGGACGTCATATGTTTCCTCCGTCGATGCATCCGTCGTCGGCTTTTCTGACCGAGCCTTTGACCTTGCCCGACTTTTTCTAGCCTTCGGGCGGCTGGTTTGGGACTCTCGCTGGCGAGACCGCCCTCGCGTCCTGCCCTCATCTGGCATCTTTGCGACGTCTAAGGGTTCCTCCTCCTGCTCAGCTTGCCTCTCCCTCTCCTTACCCTTCTCCGCCTTACTAAACCTCAGTGGGGTTGTGCTGTGGTGTCTCAGGGGCTCTGTGGAGTGTTGGCGCTGTCCTGGTATCCCCTTCTCAGTTGTTGTATCGCCAGCCGTTTGTGGGGAGTCCAGCCCATCGCTCTGCGTGGTTGGGGGGGGGACCGAGGAGCGTTCGGCAGCGCTTGTGGAGCCGGACATGGTTGCGCTGGCATTCCTCGGGAGAGCGTCTTCTTCGGCATCCAAGTACTTCAACCAGGGATGTGTAGGTTGGAGGCTGAAATCTCCTGATGCTATGGCCTGCCATGCGGGCCAACGCTCATTTCCCAGGTTGGTCATTGCAATCTCGGCAGCAATCACAAATTTGGAGATCGCAACGCCATCTTTGATGACACTGCAGACGAGGAGCTGGACCGAATCAGTTGCGTTGCCCAGATGAGAGGACATCTGCGCTCACCAACTGTTCCCTCATGTCGCTCACCGCAGCATCCCAAAGCTTTGGCAGGGTGGTGTTGCCAGAGAGGGCTGGCCGAAGTAACCTGCCAGTGAGGATTTCTCTGATGGTGTCTTTGGCGCTGTCGATGACCGCCTGCTCAAAGTGGACGTTGGAGGACGTAGCTGGCATGTTGAATAGACGTTGGATTGGGCGAGGGGGAACAATGGTTTGTGGTGGCAAGTCGCGACACAACGGCCTGGACCCTGGCGTTTTATTGTGCACAGACCGTGAGACAAAATAAACGTCGGACTCTGAACCTCCGCTCGGCGGGAGTTGTCCAAACAATCGAACTCCGCCCTTGCCCCGTTTCATCCATCCATTGACACCTATCACTAGACAAGCTTCACTCAACCAATCAAATGCAGAAGCAAGTACAGTTTAGCCTCCCAGGTATGTCTAGAAATCTTGTCGCCGCCTGTCTTCGCGCTGTAATGTTTTATACCATAGCACTGAGCAATCAGGCTTCGGCTCCCTCGGGGAATCAGCTTGGCACTCTCAATAGACCATCATCGCAACCTTCAGTGAGGAAACGATGAGGTCCATCTCCATTTGTATGCCTGGCATTTGTGTGCTAACATTCCGATAGACATTTCCTTGGATCTCGCCATGGGTGTTGCACCAACGGGGACTCGCGGTAGCCAAGGTACCATCTCTTCTCGCTCGGGGTGTGGTCTCAGCCTAACTAATCTAGCAGACAAGGTAGTCGATCTTGCGGCCGCATATGGCGGGTAAGCAGTATTAATCCACGGTCCCTGTGTTGCGTTAACCGAGTAACAGCCTCGAGCGCAGACCTCTTGGTGTGGAACGTGGTGGGGCCACAGTTCAGCCTGAGTGGACAGTAAAGGAGCTGCCAGAACCGAAGGCTCTCAGATTCAGTGATCGCCACACGGATGCTGTGAGCGAGGTAGGAGCACCTTCGCTGCCTCCAATTGTGATCCAGGACGTTGAAATGGCGGACATTGCCACAACGGATGCTTCGACCAACTTCAACGGAAGTGCCCCAGAGGTTCCGAAAGCAGGGAAGCAGCCATGGGCCATGAGGATGCTCAAGAGAAAGGCTCGCCTGGCACGCATAGCACAGATTGTCTCATGGACGGAATAAACCGGTGAGTGAATGGTTCAGCGTTATCATTTGGCCTTTGCAGACAGTTGCTCCTATTCAGACAATCTCGCTGCCAAAGAATTGATGCAGAAGGTCCGAACGAATGGAATGCAGGTCACAGCTACAGAGCCGATCAGTGAGTATTTAACCTTAGATGCACCCTGCTGGAACGCTGATAGGGCTGGCGCAGCCTTCGCCGCGGCCGTTCCCTGGAGCCGTGCCAAGGATGCCACACATGGGAAGGAAGATGCTGAGGGCATGAGAGGTGTGACCATACAGATGGCCATGCAGCGAGCCATCGATGGATTTGAGTGTGAAGCCGAGAACCGCTTGCAGCTTTTGTGCATCCAGGGGGTTCTCTTGGAGGCATTAGATAGATTGGAGCTGCAAATTGTGTAAGGTACAATGCAGCTGTCTGTCAATCATTGTAATACTGTTTGCATCTGGCATCATTGGCCCCATGGGGTTGGAATGACCCAAGGCCCGCGGCGCTCTCAACAAGGTCGGCTCAACACAATGCACCCCGATCCACCATCATGAGGCCCAGCCGGTAAGATCGAGGAAAGGGTTCCTTGGCGATACAGGGCCCACATGGCCCCATCGGCCTAACTCCAACAGACAATTGTGTGGTCCTCTCGGCTCTGTCGACCCTCATATAACGGTACTACTCGTAGGGTGACGTCGACGGAACGGCTTTGCTCCAGAATCACAATGTCACAATTGGCCCGATGCCGAGGGGCCCCATCCCACCACATCAACCTCGGGCCCTTGTGCTAAAATTGCCTTGGCATCCACAGGCCCTCTTGAAACCATCGGCCGATCTCCAATGCTCACTTTAGGGGCCACCCTATCCCATCAAGGCAGAATACCCCGCCCCTATGGATCCATGGCCCCTCTTTAACATGCTCCCATCGGCCAAATCCATTCCATTGGGTCGAAGCACCTTCGGAAAGGGCTGGCCATCTCGACACCATCGGCCCAACCTCTACATACCAATCTCGGGCCCATCCGGCTCATCGACCCCTGGTCTCCTCAGCGAGGTAAGGCCCCCTCGACCCAATCGGCCGATGGTCAGCACTCAATCGTGGGCCCCTTTCGACACTGTCGACCCCACCCCACCAAGTCATCCTCGGGCCTCCCCACCTCCATCGGGAGAAGGCCCCTGGTGTCCCCGAGCCCTCTTGAAACTATCAACACAACTACCCCACACCATCCTCGGGCCCCCCGGTCCCATTGAGCTATCCACTCCTCGGTGACCGCTAGGCCCTCTTGACCCCACCGGCCGATGGCCAACACTCCGTTGTGGGGCCCTATCGACACTGTCAACCTCACCCTGCCAAATCATCACTGGGCCTACCCAGTTCCATCGAGCGATGGCCCCCTAGGCATCCATTGGCCCTCTCGAAGCCATCAGCCCATCTCCAACATTCATTGTAATAGGCCACCCCATCCCATCGAGAACAAACCCCCTTCACCGATACACAGCCCTGTTGATGAGTTTGGCACAACTTCAATGGTCTGCCAACAGGCTCACATGATCCTATGGACCCAAGGCCGATTCGGGAATGCCAGGCCCCCTCGGTCCCGTTGGCTCAACTCATGCACCCTAACTCCGGGCCAAATCGATTCCATCAGGCCAGACCCCCTTCGGAGTCACCTGGCCCAGTCAACGACGTCGACCCCAGCCCAGCACACCATCCTTGGGCACACTCGCTTCATGGGCCCCGCCATCCCATCGAGAAAATGCCCCTTCACAGATGCACGGCCCTAGCAATTCAATTGGCATAGCTTCAACAATCCACCCATAAGCCCACCTGATCCTATGGACCGAAGGACCCTTCTAGAATTCCAGGCCCTCTCGTTCCCGTCGGCCCAAGTCGTGCACCCTAACGCTGGGCCGAATCGATTCCATCGGATCAGAGGCCCTTCGGAGTCACCTGGCCTAGTCGACGATGTCAACCCCACCCCGCCACAAAATCCTCGGGCCCACTCAGCCCCATCGAGTCAAGGTGTAGAATACTCAGTATGTCACTTTATTATTAGTAGGATGTAACTATACCTGTAGAATACTCAGTATGTCACTGAAGTAAGACTAAAGGAAAGTAAACTGCGATGTAGCTATGATTAGG
>JBBPRK010000722.1:0-18496 GCA_038093075.1 Boletus patriciae
CCCACGCCGTCCCCGTCTCCAGTTCCGGTCCCGGCAGTGGCACTGGCGCTGGCACTGGCTCGGGCGTCCGACCGCCCCCTCCACCTCACCCCACGCTATCCATCCCCTCCCCTCCCTCGCCCCGCCCGAGCTCCTCCTCGTCGGGCAACGGCGACCCCCGCAGGCGAGACCGCGACGTGAGCCGACTCTCACGCGAGCTGTGGGACACGCGTCGCCAGCTGACGGCGCTGCAGGCCCGCGAACAAGTCGTCCTGGACGACCTCGAGCGACTCGGCGTACCCCCCGAGCCCAAGAGCACCACCTCGCGAGACGGTGCGCCGCGCACGTTGGCGTGTTTGTCGCTGAGCTGACGTGTTGGTGTATTTGACAGAGCTCTTGCGGTTGGAAGACGAGCTGAGGGCGGAGAGAGCGAGGCGGGTGCGTGCGGAGCGGGCGTTGAGCGATGTGGAGCGCGAGTGTAGAGCGCCGTTTGTCGTCCCGGCCTTGTTCCAAGCGTTCGTGGGTATATCCGAACTCTCAAACTGAGCTGTTCTCCGTCGTTGGTTTCGTCCGGACGATCATCCACAATAGCATTTATGCAGGACCATGATTGTAACTGACACATCATCATTGATTACTCCATAAAAGACAAATTAAGTACGATCCGATACAAAAGCATGTTACTACTTGGCCGTTCTATTAGACAGTTGAAACTAGCAGAGTAACATCGCCAACACTGGAGGGATCAAGAGTCCATACAGCGCCAGCGAAAAAATAAATAAACAACATGAATAGTTGGGTGCGACTCGCGTGGCGGAAATAAAAAGGCGATATATGCTCGATCGCCCGACGTGCGTTCACGATCGCTAGATTCTCTGTCGCTTAGAGAACCCGCCTAAATCCACGTCGGTGGCTGTCCGCTCGATGTGGTCGAACACGGAACCAAGTGCGTGTGCGAGTTCTGGAGGCACAGGGCCGCTCGCAGCGGCCATCATGTCCTCGAATCGACGCTTCAGGCCATCGAGTTGTTCCGGGGAGAAAAATACAACAGGTTGCTGGCGCAGACGTGAGCAAGCATCGTCGTGCACAGACTATCATACTTACAGGGCTGTGTCGTGTTTGGGATGTGACATCGTCGGGCGCAAGGATGGTCTCTACCGCTGGACGTTCCCCCTCCTCCTGCACGTCGGGGTGTGGCGGTGGCGGCGGAGGGATGGTGGGATGTACCGGAGGAGGCCCAGGAGGCGGCGGTACCGGATGGCCAGCAGGCGGACCCGGCTCCACCATCAAATGTGGCGGAGGATGCTGCATATTTGCAAAGATCGGTGGTGGCGGCTGTGGCTGCGGTACCGGCACCGAGACCGCCGCCGGTTTGGGCGTCGCCTCGAGCTTAAACTCGGACGTGTGCGGTGGTCTGCGAAAGGAGGCCGGAAAGCTCGGGTGGGCTTCGGCGTGCGTCATGCGTATCCGCAAGAGGTGCTCGTTGTCGTCCATGACGGTGATGCGGAGCCAACCGCCACAGTGGTAGCGCGTGATGCGACTTCGTGATTTGCGGTCCGAGTCTTGGGTGCGGGATTTGGATTGTTCGCCTTCGAGCTGGGCGCAAAAGTAGGTGACGACGGTGGATTTTCCGCCGCGCTTTGTCTTCTTTTGGCTGTGTGGGTACGTTCGGCGTGAGTACCCAGGCGAGGAAAATGGCGAGGGAAAAAAAAAAGACACGTACTTCCAGTGATAATCCGACGCCTCGGCGAGAAAATCTCTTATTCGATTCGAGCGATTGTACAAGTGTTCGCCGGCGACGAAGAAGCCGGGAGGTACGCTGACCATCGTGTCAAAGTCGAACGGGCGGGTCTTGTTGAGGGTGACGAGGTTGAGAAAGTCGTCAAACGACATGGCGGCGGTAGCGATCTGACCGCGCCCCGATGTTTCGGCGGCCATCTCCGAAGCGACTTTGCGCGTGTTCTGCTTCTCCATGCAGGCCGTGCAGACCTTGAGGTGGCCACCGCCCGTGCGCCGTGGGGGAAATGTGTGGGTAGGGCCGGTGTATGGACATCTGGTGCACTTTTGCGCGAGGGGTTGACCAAGGTCTGTGGGGATGTTGAAGACGTGCTGCGATGGCGAGGAGGAGGAGGTCGCTGGAGGAGGGAATGCGAATCGGGCGGCAAAGGGGAGAGAAAGAGCGACTTACCTTGCATGGAGTCGCTCGTCTTGCTCTTTCTTATCCCTTTTCTTTGGCACGACCGGGATTTCATAGCGTCACGTGATCATGTTACACCAATTCTACTCATCACTCCACTCGTCCAAGTGTTCTATCATCCGCGCACATTTGGCACGCATCCTTCTCTGCATCCTTCCCAAGCACCAGGTACAATGGCCACTCCCTCCCCGCCCCGACACCCTCCCCCCGGACGACATCGACCACGGCGTTCATCGCCTTGACCGGATCACCCGGTTGCTTGCCATCTAGCGCATTATACGTCATCAGCGAATCCGCCCGCTGTTCCTCGTAGTCGGGGATCGGATTGGAAACATCAAACGGATTGGTGTAGATCCCTTCGGTCCTGAACGACCCCGGTTCGACGATCAACACCCGAATGTTCAGCGGCGCCAACTCGACCGCGAGCGTTTCACCCATCGCTGACAAGCGAATGGCATCAGTGTACGAAGGATATCTCGGAGATGCAAGCATTTACTTTGTACGGCTGCCTTGGAGGATCCGTAGAACCCTGGGACGATAATGAATAATAGTCCGACCCAAACCCTATCAACACGATTGAGTAATGAGCGACGATGAGAATCAAGAAGCAACAAGCACCCTTATTTCTGGTCTCCAAGCACAACGGCTCCCCACAATAACGACAGTACCGCTTCTTTCTTGGCCCAGAGAAGACCCCTCAGGTTGGCATTTCCGAGTGAGAGTCACGTTGGGACTTGCGTCTGCGCATGTATGGCAGTACCGCATTCGTGACGTTGAGCGGTCCAAAGACCCCCACCTGACACTGTGCGATCATCTTTTGAATGCTGGTTGCTTCGAGTCCGCAACGAGCCGACGGACGCAACGCAACGGGTTCCCACTCACCCGCCTTCTTCGAGAAGCCCGGGCATACCGACGCCCGCATTGTTCACGAGGACGTCTATACTCCCCCATTTGCCCGCCGCCTCGTCCACCACTGCCTTGATGGTCTCGGGGCACGACGTGATATCGAGCGGTAACAGGCAGAGGTTGGGCGAACCCGGGAAATCCTGTATCTTGTCGATGGAACGCGCTGTCGCAATCACACGATCCCCGCGAGACAGGACGGCCGTGAAGAGACGTCGACCGAACCCCGAAGACGTCCCTTAACAGGACAGCGTTAGACTTGCAATGTTGGACGGGATCGGGATCTTGGACACCTGTTATGAACCACACTCGTTGTCTCGCCATGACAACGGGTGAGTATCAGGCCAAGTTACAAGATTCGGATGGGTTCGGGCCCCCGGGCCGGAACAGTGCCAACGAGGATGATCCGGAGTACTCCGAGCGAGTTTCCATCTCGACTCTTGTCTTGCACAGGCCCGTCCTTACGCTAGGAAACCGTGCCTACGGTTCGGACCCTCGCTGTAGGTAGGTACTTACATGGATTCCGAATCCAAGGCCGATCAATCACTCACGTGGAATATGAATTTCAGGCCCATATTCCTGCCATCGGACCATCTATATCGTGCTTCTTCCTTGGACGCCGTTTGGTGGTACCTTACGATTTGTAACCGGCGGCGCTGGTGTGCAGCCCACAGCGGAGATATGTACCTCGGACTCCCCACTGCTCGAGCACAAGCTTCGAGACAACCGACATTCAAGTTATCACAAGATTTACTCGCTTACTCCAGTATTTCAAGGACTCGCGGGACACGCCAAACTCACATCTTCTAATCCCCGCTCGACCTTGCCCCCACGTTCCTCGTCCGACGTAGTTCCCCAGTTCGGAGAGAACTTGACCACCGATGGTGGCGGAAGGATCGCCTCTTTCTGCCATGCCGTTCCTTCGGCCACACGCAAGATCAACACCTGTGGCGATACACACTACGAACCGGTCAGCATCGCTTGTAGATGCACGAAGCAGGGCTCCAATACGTACCATCGTCAATGCGTACACACGCGAGAACGCGATCTCCGTCTGACTCCCTAACCCATATGACACCAAAAATGCAATGGCAGAGAGGGTGTACGGTAGTGCGGACTCGACGAGGAGCGTGATTATGGTGAAATATGGAGATGCATATTCATCGCCGAGATTTTCTTTCACAGCCCTCGCATGACACACTAACCGATAACAGATCATGGACGTCAGAGTTGTGTTCAGGAAGACCGAGGTTGAGTAATACGCGAGCCCAATCTTAGTGGTGAAGTCACTGAAGAAATTGGTTCTGGGGTTGCAGCTGGCCCAGACGACTAGGATCCCTAAAGCTGATTTGGCACGGGTTTGACACGAGCGCCGCGGGGAGTGAAAGAAGGATGCTCACCAAGCGTTGCTAACCACAGGATAGAAGGTACAACGATGGCGCGAAGGCTTCCCCACACAATTCGACAACGATACATCTGGAACGAAGTGGGTAAAGTTCATCCTCTGGCTACATTGATTGGTCTTACCATGAGGCCATCCGTCATCTGCTGTAGAATGAAGATCGCCGTCGTCCCAAAATCCATGTATACACTCGTGGCATATGCTTCCGCGTACGCCATCGGTCCACCCGGATAGTTTCGATCCAGCAACCACATTCTTTGACCGAATACAGCATCGTTGGCTATCCAAACCGTAACCAAGAGGAGCATCAGAGTGCTGAAGATTGCATAAAACACGTCGGATCTGTCAGCCGTTCCTCTGTGAGCCGTTTCTCTACGGTGATCCAGGAAGACGCGCATGGTGTTGACATAGAGGACCAGTTCGATCCCTGGCAGGTGACCGGTGAGACCACACGAGACGAGAAAAGCATCGCCAGACTCACCATACAGCATGTCTTGCAGATTTATTCCAATGTAAAACGCGCTCTCGAATAACGTGGCGTTCGGGATAATTGACGTGTTTGACATAGCTGAACGGAAATTATCTTTGCAAGAATCATAGAGTCCCTCCGCGACGAGGGAGGTGGCTGATATACCGGTCTCGAATGTATACATCTCGACTCATCCAGGTCTAGAGCACCAACTTGAAGTCTGAACTTTGTTTATTGTATTCTAGCGTTACCGAAAAATTGTTTCAGCTGTCACTGAGCTGTGCTACATGCCATCAGAGTGGTGAAGGTGAGTCGTCAAGGGTTCAGGTACCGCTGAGTAAATGAGGTCTTACCTCGATGGGCCTAGTGTTCAGGCTGAACGTGGCTCTTTGTTTCTGCCGGTGCAACCCTACTTTCCCCTCTTTCCGAGCGACTGCAAACACGTCGGGCGCTTTCCGCCACATCCCCGACGTCCATGCTATCTAACTGCACAGTGACCGCCCATCGGCGGACGTGGCGCATTGTACAATGTAACGTCCCGGATCATCCATTGTGCCCTCGTCGCCTGCGAACGTATCGGTCGAGCAGCATTGTCACGTAACGTTTTTGACGAACCCTTGTGAGCGCTGTGCGCTCTGGTTGGCTGCTTCACAGATATGTAAGGAAATTACCTGATCATCAGGCCTAACCACAAACCTTACTACTTGCGTACTCTCGTGACCACGTTTTAATAGGACGCTCGGGCTGACAGGGGCCCCGTTGGTTGGTAATCGCAAGATTCCGACGCGGTCAGGGGCATAGCCACCGAGACTATATGCTTTGAGCGCCGCTGCGCAGCTTTTGGAAATCAATTCAATTACATTAGCAGCAACTCATAGACAGACTCGATGAGTACTCCTGTCAGATAGTCCCGGGGATCAGATTCGATCCATCAAAGTCCTCGCGGTAGATCCCTTTCTGTGCGGAAAGTCTCAGCCCAGTTTGACGAGAAGCACGCCGCGCGGATGGGCCAAAGGACTCGAGTTCGACAGCCATGGTCTCTGTGATGGCTCACGGCGAGAGGCATGAGCGGCGTCGTCCCTGACAGTGACACCCAGGTTCGAACGGACTCCTCACTGTACTGCAGCATCACTGACGCGCAGAAAGTTGAAAAAGGAACTGTCAACGACGATGGACTTGCCAACCAGACGGTCTCAGCGCTAGGTACCTGCCTCCTATCAGACGATCGCGCGTCATACATGCAAACGGACCTAAAGATGTGGAGCACCGTACGTTGATGGTCGAGCGCAAGCTTCGAGACAGCCGCACACCGATATTATTACAAGATTTACTCGTTTACATAGGTCGATGAGTCGTTGAGGACACGCTACATTCACACCTCTGGCCTTGCCCCATTCCGACGTTCGGAGTGCGACGTAGTTCCACCGCTCGGAGAAAGCTTGATCACCGATAGTGGCGGAACGATCGACTCTTTTTGCCATGCCGTTCCTTGTGCCACGCGCAAGATCAGCATCTGTGGCATTACACACTACGAACCGGTCAGCACCGTTTGTAGATGGCACGAAATAGGGCTCCAAAACGTACCGTCATCAATACGTACACACGGAAGAACGCGATGGCCGCCCGATTCTTGACCCCAAACAATACCAAAAATGCAATGGCAGAGAGCGTGTAGGGTAGTATGGACTCGACGAGAAGAGTGGTCATGGTGAAATATGGAGATGCATATTTATCGCCGAGATATTCTTTTACGTCCCTTGCATGACACACTAACCGATAACAGATCATGGACGTCAGAGTTGCGTTCAGGAAGACCGAGACTGAGTAATACGCGAGCCCAATCTCAGCGGTGATCTGAATGAAGAAATTGGTTCTGGGATTACAGCTGGCCCAGACGACCAAGGTTCCTAAAACTGGTTTGCGTGGGTTTGAAACGAGCGCCGCAGGGAGCGAAGGAATGATGCTCACCAAGCGTTGCTAACCACAGAATGGAAGGTACAACGATGGCGCGAAGGCTTCCCCACACAATTCGACAACGATACACCTGGAACGAAGTGGGTAAAGTTCATCCGCTGGCTATATTGATCCACTCGGTCTTACCATGAGGCCATCAGTCATCTGCTGTAGAATGAAGATCGCCGTCGTCCCAAAATCCACGTATACAGTCGCGATATGTGCTTCTGCGTACGCCATCGGCCCACCCGGATAGTTTCGATTCAGCAACCACATTTCTTGGCCGAATATCGCATCGGTAGATATCCAAACCGTAACCAAGAGGAGCATCAGAGTGCTGAAGACTGCATAATACACGTCGGATCTGTGAGCCGTTCCTCTGCGAGTCGCTTCCCTGTGGTGAGCTACTCCTCTACGGCGAACCAGGAAGACTCGCATGGTGTTGAAATAGAGGACCAGTTCGATACCTAGCAGGCGATTGATGAGACCATACGAGACGAAAAAAACATCGCCATACTCACCATACAGTATGGCTTCCAGATTTATTCCAATGTAAAACGCGTTCTCGAAGAACGTGGAGCCCGGGATAGTTGACGTGGACGACATAGTTGAACGGAAATTATCCTTGCGGGTGTCATAGTACAGTCCACTGACAGGCTCCGACGGGAGATGCGTCACTGAGCTGTGCCGGCATACATCAAGGTGGCGAAGGTGATTCAGAGTCACTATCAGGGGTACCACTGTCAATGAGTGTAAGTATCGCCACCCTCGCCTCGATGGCACGTCGTGTCCTTCAAGTTTAACTCTTTGCTTTCTGCCGCAATCTGCAACCCCATTTTCCCCTCCCTCCGAGCGGTTACAAACACGTCGGGGGATTTCCGCCGCATCCCCGACGTTTGTGTTATTTAATTGCGCAGTGGCCCATCAGCGGACGTGATACACATCCATGTTACATTGACACGATTGTCATGTCAGAGTTTCTGCAAGCTGTGCAGCTACACAGCTTCAAGAATCGTAAAAGGATTTGGCGCAGAAAACCCCAAAGTAAGGGACATACCGACTCGAAAGGTTTTTCGGAATTACCTACCAAGGCACACAGTACTTTGCGACGATTTTGGATCTGAGACCTACTACGAACTTGAAGTAGACCCGGAGGTCCAGGAACTGAATGAGTGCACCTGTCAGCCAGTGTGACAGTTCCATCACATTGTAAAATGCTTACAAAACTCAACAAATGTTTCAAGTTGATAGTGTCACAAAACTTCCATAAAAGTCCTATGAAATGTAATGGCCCGCTGTCACGGTCAACGCCGAAGAACTTGAAACAGAGCACGAGAGCAAGAACAGTCGAGAAGAAGGGCCGACGGGAGAATGCTAGTACTATGAGAGTCGACGAATGGATGGGATCGAGCAAGAGTGTATGGGAGTAAACAAGAGTACAAGAAAGCGATTGCGTCAACAGTACATGAGTGTGAGAAGCAGTCGAGAAGGGGAGATTACAGCAGTCGAGAGATGAGAGTAGATGGATGGAAGCGAGCGAGCGAGAGTGGCAGAGAGCGACCACGCCGATAGTGCACGAGACCAGGAAGCAGTCAAGAAGAAGGCAGCATACGAGAGTCAAGAGCAGATGACGGTCGAATGGGTTAGAACATAGAGCCGTTGAATGCGTCCTTGTTCCAGACGTTCCTGGCAACCTGGGAAACACGATCTGGAAGACTTGCTTCGGAAAACAAATTTAGCCCACCCAGTTAAGAACCGTAATGGGCCCACCAAACAGAATTCAAGCAAGAAGTGCGATATAGATGATGGCCCAGAGGAATCTGAAATTCATCATTCACGTGAGTGATTGATCGACTTGGAATCGTGGTACCTCTCGGATCAGCAGCGAGGGTCCCTTCCCTTCTCTGGGTCAACAGAGAGTCGGGGTGGACCAGCGTGGACATGCTCGTGGATAACACGGGGCTTCGACACCTGCATCTATTGAGCAGGGCGCCGGGTGTGTCTCCAAAAAGAAATATGATGACGGGGTCGCACAGCACGGATCGGTGCAGTATACGCTCGATGTGACCACGGCAGTCCTGCCCTACATGCGCAAACGTCGAACATCCCCACGCCGCCGATTTGCATGACACTGCTTGATAGAGAAAAGAGGGACGGCCGTCATGATGGCAGTCGGAGGGTTTTCGCTGCGCACGCTGACCTTCTTCCCTGGAAAGACCTCTGCCTCGCCAGATCTCCCGACTTGTTTGATTACATGCGAGATTGGTTGAGCAGATCGTTTTCCCAACATCACTTTCTAGTGCATAGTGTATTCGCTTCGTCGTACAACTCCAACTCCTTCAGGATACTGATGCGCATGTGAAAGCGATCGGCAGTAAGGAAGGATGGGGACGGCGATGAGATGACCAGCCAATGAGCAAGCTTATAGAGCAACGTCTTCATACTTGGGGTTGCTGACGGATTACTGGCCTGGGAGTGGATGTGAGTTTGCGACTAACTGTACGGACGAGACGGGCATGGGGGATCACCCCCGATACAAGTACCGGTCCTCTTGGAATTGTTTGTGCAGCCTTGTAGAAATCTGTGGGGACGTACGCCACGGATGCTCAGGTCAGTATGGGCAAGGATGTACCTGTTGTGCAGACTTCCAATTTGCAGTGCGCACGTGGGCGAAGAACGCCTGAGCGCCATACTCTTTGTTCAGACGTTGTTGTCTACTCTGTTCGTCCGCTTAGTGTTTCTGCCCCCAAGGCGGTTTCCTATCGACAACACCAGGATCTCAGGCTGCCATGTTCGTCACTGTGGCGACATCGTTGGGGCGCACCCGGCGCGGGACTTCAAACAGCGTCACCCTCATTCAACAATGTCATCCGACCTCTCCTTGTGGTGTTATTACTGGGAGCATGGCAATCTCAGTCCCTTTGAAATTAAAGTACCACCCAATGCAACCGTCGACAATTGCATGCGGCGCATCTTACAAAGGCGCAAGTCCGATTCCCCCATAGGCTGTACACGCCTCTACAAAATCCCTCAGAACCACCCCGTGCCTCTTCACGATATCGAATCTACTCTCGGAGCACTCTCTGTATCCGATCTTGGTTCTCATTTGCACATCCATGAGTTGATGCAAGACATTTTCCAGCCACACCCTGAGGAGGGTCATCTTCACCTTGTGCTCGTCGACCGTGGTATGTATCGACTGTGGCTGCAGTGCGACGGCACTAACATTTCGTACTGACAGGCGCACCTTTGCCCATTGACATTTGGATCCCTAGTGTACAGGTTCGGTTACCAGTGGAAGTAAAGGAAAACGACGCCCCGGATTCTCTTCTACCTAGGGTCAAAGAGAGGGACCCGAGGTTGGAGAGGGAGGTCAAGTTCGCCTTCTACAAGACCCCTTACAACAAATCACAATTACATGAATTGAATTCTATGGCAAAGGATCGACGACTTCCCGGTTTTGACATGCTATTCTACGCTTTCGATGACGTAGCCGTCTCCAAGCGTCTGTGTGTCACCGTGGAAGTGGACCATCGTGGTGGGCATTCTCGTGCTCAAAGTGATGTCTTCTGATCATGGAAATACAGAGCGAAAGCATCTTCTATCTTGGGACCCCGCCGAAAGGGCCACCAAGAAACGTCAATTTCTTGACGTGCCACCATCCTCGGTTGATCACCATCACTATCTCAAGGTGCAAGGCATTAGCTCTGAGCGACTATTCGACTTCAGAGGACCCTTCAATTACACCGCCGAGCTGCCGGAAGGTGCGCTCCCGCCTATCGAGGTTCTATTCGATGGGTTCGGCAAATTCCTCGATATTTTTCGCGCTGCCTCCATGTCCAGTTTCAAACCCCATTCACCAACCTTGGACACGCATGTTGAAGAGTTTGTGAACTCCATGTCCGGAATCTACTCCATCGAGGGGGGAAGACAATCGAGGGGGCTGGAGAGTCTGAATGTGATATTTCCACCTACCGTCAAACGTGACCCTATAGCACCAGGAGCAGTTCCTCGAATGTCGATCGCTGGCTCGGTACCAGGGGCGGGCCCTCGAACGTCGACCACTGGCTTAGTATCATATACTGACGGCCACTCTCTCTACGGACGCCGCGGTATCCCCTGCATCATAGTCAAATTCAAGAACGAGAGCGGAGGGGGGGCAATACCAATAGCCGAACTGGTTTCCTATTACGCCCGCATAGTCCGTGGAATTGATGAAACGGTGATCAGAGGGTCAATACTGCCGGCGCTTGGCATAACCATTGTTGGTATGTTTATGATATTCCTCGACTCTACCCAATATTAACTCCATCAGGTCCCTCCATCACGTTCTTCGCTCTGGCATTTGTTGGCTCACCCGTCTATGTGCCTCTCACGCCTAGCCTCTGGTGTCTGCCTGTCGAGTGTGGTGGCAGTGATCGCCACCTGATATACACTGCGTTCAGGGCTGCATCCACCCTTCTTGAAAATATTGAAACAGAGGCAGAGCGGCTCAGTCACGGATCTCCTACACGCATCGACAAACATTTTGTCCCGTTCAATAGACTGACCAGATATCCTAGTTTTCCCTCTCCCCCCACTGGCGATAACGATTCTTCCCAATGGGTCGAGTTCCAAATAACCGGATTCGTAGAAAAAAGTATTCACCAACATGTCTACACGGCCTCGTCTTCCTGTGGTGATCTGGTCATCAAGCTGACACGCTCTTATTCCGCTGGGTTTCATGCATTCTGTGCCGATCATGGTTTTGCTCCCAAGCTGTATGGTTACCAAGAACTTCCAGGAGGTTTCATTGCCGTCGCAACGGAGCACGTGAAGGGGAAAACTCTTGATACAGCGGAGATTCCTGAAGAACATCGAGAGAAGTACGTTAACCACTTGCGAAAGTCTGTCGCATGCATGCATGGGGAGGGCTATGTCCATGGAGATTTACGACCTCCAAACATCATGTGCGTTGAGGACCAGACCATGTTGTTGGACTTCGATTGGGGTGAGAAGGCTGGAAAGGCACAGTATCCACACACGCGCCTACACCCGCAGCTCAAGGAGGGACGTGACATGTCGTGTCTCAAGATCACCAAGGAGGATGACGAACGCGTTTTGGGAAGGACGGTGGAGTACCTGCTGGGACGGCGCTAGGCATGTTGATTGTAATGAGTCTTCTTCTCTGTAGTACTACGGCACCTCTGAACAACTCCATGATTGTACCCTGGCCGAGACAGAAAGTTTGGAATCCTAGGATTCTGTCCTATGCGCGTCATCGGGCTGACCAGGCCTACTGAGTCGTTGCCCAATCATACCACGCCTAGTCAGCGCGACGGACGGGTGCCTCGAGGAGATTCCCCTGCGCTCCCCTTCTCTGCGCGCCTTCCGAACGATGGCATCCGCTTCTCTACCCGCCGTGTTCTGACGGTGATGTCGCGCCCTGCGTAGTGGACATTCGATCTTTGTAACTCGGGGCCTTCGAGAAAGTGCAATATGGGTCAGTGTTTCAGTGGCTGTTGCAATGACGCGCTCGCCACCGTGGGGCCAGTACGATGCTCACCAGCCGACGGCCGAAATCAGACAAAATACCTATGGGGGGGTTTCAGAACGACAGCAGGAAGGCGGTCCGATGACGAGACGCACCGTAATTAGCCACACTCTGGGGGATAAGGATTCCAACAGGTAGGATTATGGCAATGCGAACTGTTGAAGACGTGAGTTTTCTGCATTGCGTTACTCCGAGGACATAAAGTATCAGGATGGGACCAGGTCACACATTGGAGGTAAATGGGTAGGGTGGCGTCAACAAGTGACAATAACCAGAGGAATTTGAATCGGCGGTGTGGGGAATGGTATGAAAACTCGAACTGAGTCCTCTAACATGGGCACGTGGGATGTTTTTGGGATCGAATCTTCCCAACGTGACACATTGCATGGTGAGTGGACTAAAGAACAAGGAAACCGTGGGGTATACTACCGAGCGCTCTTACCAGCCTTGCGTGCTCGCCTTTTCCGGCCGATCACAGATCCAATGGTCTTCCCGGGTTTCGGTGGCTCTTCCTCGAACCGCACGACCTTGACAGCCTTGGCTTGGCTAGCTGATACACGGCGTTTCTTGGATGGTGGCTCTTCCGTGCTACTTGGACCGGGCTTCCGAGGACTATGTGGTTGGGACTATAAAATGTGATGAGTAACTCTGCTCCCACCGAAAGGGGATGGCGACTCACCACTTTCTCCTTTTGCGCTGCTCGGCGCTGCACGACTTGGATGTTTTCGATAGAAAACTCCACGATGAGCGCCCCCTTGGCGGGCTTTGACGGGGCCTCCATCTCGTCCTTCATCCGCTTTATCCTAGCCTCGTCTCGAATATCCTTTGTCTTCTCCTGCTTCATGAGATCTGCAAGCTCCTCCTTCCACCATTTATCGAAAAGCACGCCAACATCCGCGTTATTGTTGGCCCATCGCAGCATGCGTAGTGCATCGGCGTGTGTGTGCATCTCAAGGAAACCGTAACCGCGACTGCGACCCTTCCCTGTGGCAGGGTCGACACGGTCTGTCTGGCGTACAATCTTTGCCTGCTTGACGCTCGTAGGTCGCACTCCCATAGCTTTGCGCTTCTTCGATTTGACGCCCTGCTCTGCTTTGACGACGTCCTTGCTATCTTGATCGTCAATTTCAGCAGGCTCGGCGAGCTCATCGGGACTGAGACCTTCCCGGATACCCTTTTTGACTTCCGCGTTGAACTCCCGAACGCTGTGGATCGCGAGTCGCTTGAGAACACGCTCGGTAACAAATAGTGGGATTTGACGTATGCTGAGTCGTGTTTTGGAAACATAAAGAGAAGGATTGCTGCGGAGCATCGTTCGGCGGGCATTGAAAGAATTTGTCCGCTTCTCGAGTTCGACCTGGGGGATTGTCTCGGCGGCAGGGCTGTTGGGTAGAATCACTAGGGTGTCTTTAGCCAGAATCGACCGGAAAAGCAGAGGAATGACGTACCTCCTTCGCGCAACAGGTAGAGATTTCGCTTGTCGACCTTTTCTCGACTCTTTTCACCATCTTCTTTGAGTTTTGTGGCTTGTTCCCTCGTGACTGCGCGGACAACATCAAGCGTCCGACCATGGAGTACCAAATTCTTCGCTACGCCGGCTGATGGATCAGGGGTGAGGAGGGAAGGGAGGGAAAATGGGTTTTTGGGAGGCTGTAACCGTATAACTGGATTTGCATCCCATGATCGTAGGTGCATACTCACCTGTGTCTGGGTGCCCATGGTCTCTGCACGCAGAATTTCGCTCTGCTTGATGGCTTTGTCCGCGTCTTCCTTGTTCCAAAAGCACGCGAATCCAGTTCCCCGGGGACGGTCAGTTTCGGGATCGACTGTAAGGCGGACATATCGAAGTGGACCAAAGGCCCGGAATCTGGCATAATGCATAAGGGGACTGTATAGAACAGAAAGGAGAAACGTACAGCGTTCGTATTTCATCCTCCGTAGCAGTAAATGGAACATTTCGAATGAACAGTGTGTTTCCGGTGTCAGTATCGGGTAATTGTGGTTTTTTCGGCGATTCATCGTCGCTGTCACGCTCAGGAAGTTCACTGTCGTCGTCCTCGTCGTCCTCCCCACCTTCGTCCCCTGAAGCCTCCTCGTGGATCCCTATTTGCTCGTGTTCACTGTCAACTTCGCTATTCTCGCCTGCACTCGCATCGCTTTCTGCGTCATCCATTTCCACGTCATTTTCCACGTCATCAGCCGTTTCTCCAAGCTTTTCTTTCTCTTTCGTCCATCTCTCCTTGCTGAGTGCCCAGTCGACCGCGATCACCCGCTCTTTGGCCCCACTTGCGGTTTGTTCGGGTTCTTCTACCGTCTCCACTTCTTCGCCATCTTCAGATTTGATGTTTTGACGCTTCTTTTCCTCCCGACGTTGCTTCTTCTTCTTCTGCTTGTCCGATACGATATCGCTCGCCATCCCAGCCACAACTTTCATTCCATTACACCTTTCCAACGCGGACTCGGCATCCTTCTTGCTCAACATCCAAACAAACGCAAACCCTTTGGAACGAGCTGCTTTGGAGGATCCTTTGTGTTCTGCATCGTCCTCGGCGTTGCCATCGTCGACTTCCGCTAACGGGATATGGATCGAGTGGATGGGGCCGTACGGGAGAAAGATAGCTCGTAGATCCTGTTCAGTAACGTCGAAGGGAAGGTTTCGAACGATGAGGCGGCTGGCTCGGCTGGGCACGGCCCCAGAAACTGTTTCTATAGGTGATGTGATTCGCATACATGAGTAAACGGTTGAACACAGATTGAATAATTGATCTATACTTTTGATAGTGGTTTTGGAGAGACTTTCAAGTCGCTTTTTGAGCGTGACAGAAAGTAGGCTGCCTTTAAAAACATGAGCGTGGAGCTTGCTGACAGCGTCTTGCGCAAGACTAGATGATGAGAACAGTACATATGCTAGACTCGACCAGTAAGCGTTCCGAAATGCACAAGGGCAAAGGGAGGCTCACCCGTTGACAAATCTTCGGTCCCAGCAATCTTTGCTGGCCATTCCACGTTCTGGGCACCCTCAAACTTGCGGAGCTTCTTCCACAACGTCTTTTGGTTGATTGAAGACGGCAAGCCAGACACGACAATTGTCCGAATAGCAAGAGGATCGTTCGCCTTGTGTGCTAGTATACTTCGTGCAGGAGTCTCCTTTTCTTTTTTTGCACTCTCCGCTTTCGGCCGGTCCTTGGTCCTTTGTTTCGGCTGGGGAAGGCGTGAGTGATGCCAAAAGAGTGAGGAGAGCGATACGAAATTACCTTACTCTCAGCCCACTGTACGCGTATACTTCTGCCGTTGATAGTCATGCCGTCGGTCGTGATTGATTCGAATGCTGTCTGAGCATCTTCCTTGATGGAAAAGGCGACGTATCCAACACCCTTGGAGACACCGGACGCATGCTCGAGGACCACGAATGCGGAGCGTACGGGCGCGAGATCGGAGAAGGCGGTCTGAAGATCGGTCGAAGTCGCGTCATATGGTAGGTTGGACACGAAGAGGGTTGAGCTGCGCGATATCGATGGAGCCATGCTTTATCGTGGGTGTAGAAACACTCACCCATGGCTGTGGCCGCTGTTTGATGGGGTCTCCTCGTCCCTCGCCTTGCGCTTCCCCAGCGTATCTGTCGACATGGTGCCAGCTACGATTTTCGAGTCGATTGTTTGGCATTGTTGTGTAGATGCCAATCCTCCTTGCCATCATGCCATCATCATGATGGGCACGTTCGCGGATACCACAGTGCAGATTCGTCTCTGGCCAGCATCCATAGTGAATGGATGCGGACGAGGGACGAATCCGATCATCTTGGTGATGTTCCTTGGCAAAGAGTACCTCATCTTTTTTTCTGTGTTCGATGATTGTGGAGATGTCACTGATGCATTTTTTCTTTTCCACCAAAGACCAGCGCTCATCAAGCACTGCTGCACAGGACGGCAAGGCTTACTCCAGTGCAACACAGCCTGGAGCCTCGCGTGCGCAACATGTTAAATAGATGCTTCCAGCCATTTCCGTGCCATTGGTTGGGACAAGATGGCGACCGCTAATACTGTGCTTCCTCCCATGGGCACAATATCCATGATCGGGATATGGATCGAGACTGTGTTATACGGTATGTCTGACATCGTCTTTGTCGTATACCCCCTGCCGATACTCACATTCTCACAGGTGTCAAGTATGTACAGGTGGCTGCAACGAACCCTCAGACGGTATTAATGAACTTGTAGCTGCGTCATGTACGGACTATGCATGTTCATTCTCTTGCGTGAAGGAAAGGTCCCTACTCTGCGTTGGTGGGTTCAAGGCTATCCCCCACGACTACCACACCACTGATGATATGCGATTCGTAGGGTGCTCGTAGTGATGTGCACGATACTCTTCCTTCTCTGCACTATTCATGTCGGGGCGTCTTTACATCAATTACTTGATGCGTTCGTCTATGCGCCAGCTGACGTACCCGACTACTCCACGACATATTGGCTTGACTACACCACCACACTGCATGTGCTCAAGGCCAATCTGTATGACTCTGTGGTGCGTGACTCTTGCATATTATTGTACCGAAGTTGTGCTGAAGGGAACAGTAAAGGTGCTTGCCCAAATTTTTATTTTGGTAAGTTCAATATGGCCATATCGGTGCGGGCATTGAGACGCGCACCCGTTATCAATGAGATTTGGCGACTTTATGTAGTTTTCATGTGCGACTGGAGGGCTGTCATAATTCCTGTAGGCAGCCGATCATCAAAGTTATCAGTGTCACTTACTGAATGCCTCACAGATCATATTAGTAGCTGGTTGCGTAGGTTCGTGAACTCCCCATTGTGTTTGACGTACTCACTGAAGTCTTGTCAGGTACCGCATATGCATCCTCGGCCGTAACCACGCCCCCGAACGATGGGTTGTATGGTTCGGTAACGACCTCTCTCATTATATCAGGATGGGCATTCGGACTGGCTCTCAATTTTTCCGTCACGGGAGCAATTGTGGCTCGTTTCTGGTGGATGGGTCGGTCAATGGCTTCCTTGACGGCCACCTCAACCAATCGATATGCATCCTCAATATACCTCATTGTCGAATCAGGCGCCATCACTGCGGTTGCCTGTACCACTGTGATTGCACTCCTTGCATCGAGTAGCCCTGTCGCGTTAAGCGGATTCGACGTCGCTTGTCAACTGCTCGTATGGGTTCACTTGCTCATGCCTTTTGTCGCGTGTACTGAGCCACTTCGTATTGGTAGGTATTGACGCCACTCTTGATCGTCGTGCAGGTTGGGCAATCTCGTCAATCTCGTATTTCACGAGGTGATTCCGCGAGAACGGTGCCCACAGCACGAGAAGAAATCACATTCCGGGTGGGGATTCCTCGCGACTCATTGCGGGCCCTACCCCTTCACACTATACCGTCTCGCTTGCCGAACTCTGCACACAGTGCTCATGTTTGATGATGTTTTACGAAACAAAATGAGAAAACAACACAGCATGACACGCGGGTTCACAATTACCTGCGAGGACTTGTGCTTTACCTATAGAGATATTACCTGCAACACATTTTACCGTGACTGCTGTGGTGACAGGAAATCAACGGCATGGTTCCCAATGCACCAAAGGAACAGTAGGACAATGTCCCACCACAATGCCCAAGGACACCACCGGACGGTCAATCGGGTAGTACTTCGACTTACGATGGAACCGGTTCTGTTGTCAGGAAGCCTTTCGCAAGTGACCAACCGTGAGACCTCTCCCATGAAGATACAGAAGTTGGATTTACTTACAACCTTCGAGGATTTGCGCTTGGCAGAGGACTCGTGTCGCTGCATAGTTTGAGCATCTCGATTGTTTTCCCACTGCGGTCGTAATCCGATCATGCCAATTCCCCTATCTCGAGTTCGTTCAACGAAGTGACGATCTATCAGCACACCACATACACAGGGCAGCTTGTTAGACTGTTTCTAGCAAGAGATCACCCAATCTCTCCGTGAGTATACATCACCTAATGTCCGGTCACCGGTGGGCCGCTACAAATTTATAAATAGTAAGTGTTACATTCGTAAAACAGTCGTGGAGATGAAGA
>JBBPRK010000723.1:0-18494 GCA_038093075.1 Boletus patriciae
CTTTATGATCTTTAGCACTGCCCTCCTCTTCCTCATAACCATCTTTGTCGCTGTCCAGGCAGTATTCGGACAAGAAATGTGGATTGTGAACGCAGGATTCGAGGGTGGGTCTGCAGCGTACTTCGCGGCATATGCATCTGTGTGGTATCAGACATTGGGAACCACTGCGTCGATCATCTTGCAGTTGATGAGTGATGCTCTTCTGGTGGGTCGAGTGTATCCTGAGGCTTGGGCGAATGTGCATGCTTACTGGCTGCAGATTTACCGATGCTTTATCGTCTATAACAGCTTCTTGGTCTTGATTTTCCCGTCCATCCTCTGGATCGCAACTCTTGGTACGTGCTAACATCTGATTCCTCTTCCCCTCCTAACGATATTTCATCGCTTCCGTTCCCGTTTCCTGTTCTCACTCAGTTTTCGGCATCCTCGATCTCTACGCCTCTGGCGTTCCTTCCGGTAACTTCTTCGTTGGCTTCGCCGCCCACGTTGGTGTCGCCTATGTTGCCATATCCATCGGACTTAATGTGATTGTCTCATCCATGATCTGCGCACGGATCGCATATTTGGGAATGGCGGTGCACTCTCATCGTAATACCGCCAGGGGCAAGGAGGTGATGAGGTACGCAGGTACCATCCCAATCATTGTGGAAAGTGCATTGCCCTATGCGGTGGCGGGGATTGCTTTTTTAGTTTCGTACGGGATGGAAAGCGAGATTTCGATATTCTTCCTGTCGATTTATGTGATGTTTACTGTGAGTCTTGTTTTGGTCTCGTTCTTTGGGTGATTTTTCGCCCGTTTTGTTATATTTGACTGACAACTGGTTGAACGTACAGTGCATCTCTCCCCAGATGATCATCATGCGCATCGCTAATGGCAAAGCCTGGAAACGATACGGGGTTAACACAACTTCTGCCATCGGACTGCGGCCTATGACCTCAGGGGGGGACGTGCCGAGTATTGACTCTGGTGTCAAGACAGACTCAGAATTGCAGTTCAATAGCCCTGATCCCGAGCCGTCGTCGTAGTACGAGCACCTCGAGCTCACAGTTTCATGTTGGGGACAAAACCGTTTCATTGACAGCGACACATCTAAGTGGTGTCAATCTAGGTATTTCAGTGATAAGTACGATGTGCAAGTACAAATAGCTCCTCTTACATGTTTTAATTCTCAAACTGTCTGATGTTGATACATAAAGGCGCCTGCAGCATGACATGAGCTTGCAACGCAGCCCCAACATAGGACACTCACCCCAAGTCTTATTCTGACTAGTCCAGACATCGACCAGACAGTCCACTCCCCCCTCATCAGCACACGCGATCTCGAACGTGTGTAAGCTGTTCCACGGACAAGCAAACCATGATAGTGTGGTTTCTCCGCCGGCTTTCGGTTCGGCGATGGCAACTCTTTCCCTGCGAGGTGGACGTGAAACCCAGGAGAGCTTTTGGACATTGACGGGTTTCGGTTCGTCGAGGGCATAGATGTCAAATTTCGAGCCTTCGCCGAGGGAAAAACGGGCCCCGCCTTCCAACTCGCTATCCGAGTAGGGAATACGAATCGCGAGTGAACAATTCTCCATTCCGAAATCAATGGCCCGAAACTGCAGTATGGTATGCGTCTGGTCAAGTATCAGCAAGTCGGCAAGTCACCGCGACGGTAACCGCGAATTAAGGCATAGATCAACATACGGTTGCATCAACCCATAAGTGTCTCTCATTTGTCGACAACGTGCCATACCGATCCAACACTATCTCCCGTCCCTTCGGCGGCGGTTCATCAGGACGGTCGCTAAACACTTGCGCCGCAATCCGTGGCTTGTTGACAAAAGGTTCAATCTTCGAAGAACTGATTCGCCCAGAGCGATACAGCCCGTCGAGGTTAATATACGGATTCGCAAATGGAAGATGATCGGGAACGACCGAATCAGCGTAGTGCGTTTGGAAAAGTCGATAAACGTATATGAAACCTGCAAAGTCTGTCATGCAGATGACCAGGAGAAGTGAGAGGAGCCATGAGCGACTTGGCATCCAGGACTGCCAGTCAGTGCCAGTCAGCGAAGGTACTGAATGGCAAGAGATCAGATAGATGGTCCGGGTGAACGGTGTGCTCTGAGAGCAGCGCGACGTACCGGTTGTCGCCGGATTATCGTCATCGTCTTTGAGTTCGTCATCTTGGAGCAATCCCGAGCGCTCTTCGTTCATGGGGTGTGTGATTGAATGCAAGCTACGACCCTTGGCCATAACCGTTTTAATTGCGCGATCAGGTCGGAATTTGTACGGAAATGCATTTCCACGGTTGAACCTTCTAATACATTGTCATCAGGTTCCTAGCGCTTGATCTAGCTGCGCGGCCCGGTTAAATTGATCGATAGCTGCGCGCACGGCAATATCCGCGCCTACCTAGTGCCACCCGGATCACCTGGTCACTTTGATTTCGCGACTAAGAAACAGGGTGTTTCGTGTCCTTCCTAAAAGACCATGCCTCCCAATCACCCCATGGAGATTTCATCACCGTGTGACCCCTGACCTGATATCCCAATTTTGTGTAAATTGTGACCTGCAAGAGAGATAACGGGCGTCATATTAGTAGGTAAAGGAGTAATAGGGATGGATGGCTTACATTTATCTCATCAGTAGTTGTGAACGCGACGGTGGTGCCTGTCTTGCTGGCCTAGCAGAATGAATTAGCATGCTTGGTGCGTGAAACCCGGTGCAAGTCGCTTACTTCCTCGTCAGCGAGCCTAAACAAAGCTCGACAGATTCCCTGTCTTTGGTAATCTTTGCGGACCATGGCCATATCGCACCAGTAGCATTTCTCTTGCGCCTACTCAAAGACAACACAGTCGGGGTAAGGACACAAAGTGGTATAGTAGAGTACGCACGTCTGGAATACCAACACTTCCGTTGATAAACTTTGGGAATTCATTTCCGAGCTGTGTTGTCATTGAGTACAGACAATAGAATCGAGTCCAAGGCAGCACACCGTCTCTGCGCAATAGCGCTTCCCTGCATCCGACAGTCGGCCTATGAAATCGTTGAAACCAAGTTCGCATTGTTCTGGTCTTTTCTGGTCTTTCAGATGAGCGCGTTGTAGACTTGAAATTCATACATACGTGTTAAACAGATTATGGCCTGGGGGCAACCAGAGCGCAAATCCAACAATGTCACCATTTTCATTTCTCGCAGCGTACATGTGCCCGCCCGCGAATGCGATGGCTTTGATCATGGACTCTGCAAAGGCAGGAATCAAGCCTACCTCTCCTCCGGTGATTGCTTTGGCCGCGGCATCTGGGACGGAGAATCCGTGTCCATTTCGACTTGACAGTGGATTTCTGACGGGCCTCACCATGTTTCATAAGGTTGGTGAAAATGTCAAGCGCCTGTTGAACATCCGCATCTATTACGCAGAACGAGACAGTGCAGTGGACAAAAGATACATGACCGGACCAACCTGTAACGTTCTCTAGGAGCTTCACCGAGATATTGGAGTGCAACGAGGTCATCTGGCCGGTCTACGCGAAGATGGTAAGTGGCGAGAAAGAAAATACAAATGTGTGGTTCGCAAAATACATGTTGATTGGTAGTCGCTCGCATTTAGCACTCTGGAAAGAGCCATCGAGATGACGGCCCGGTTGACCGCTGTGGCAGTGCACGAAGATTTCACCGATCAATCAGTTGGCGAAGTGCCGCCGCGCCCCCATCTCTCTCCCAGCCACAAGCTTGATTCACACCTTATCGGATTCTAAAATTTTGGGGAACTTCTGAAAGCCCGTTCAGTCATATTTCATTTAAAAATGAACTGATGGGCGTACTAACCTGCGTTCTAGAAGCGAAAACACATGGATCATCGAAGATTCTTTGTTGGAACGCAAGGATTACGACCCCCCGGCTAGTATCATCGGCGGTCCGCCGACCGCTTCAAGGTACAGCAACGACCAAACATGATAACGAATCCCAATGCAAGTGTTTGTCTTGCTTCGACTTTGGAATTCGATCGAGGTTATGTTTTCACAGCGCACCATCACTTATGCAGCAATATTCATATCACTTGCCGTCTTAAACCTTCTCGTAGATACTCACATTGCGAGAAACCTGAAGAGAATCGCCCTATCTCGGGATGCACCACTGGAGGACTATTGTGAGTCAAACTCACGACTCGCTCAATATATTCGAGGCTGAGCATTCTGCGCGACAGCATTTGTTGACGGAGACTATCCCCTCCGATTTCCGTCATCCAAGAAACACGTTCTTCTCTCCATCGAAGAAAGTGTTCGCTTTTCCATGTTCAGCCCTGAGGCTACTGATGAGTGGTTCTGGATGGGCACCACCGGAGACCACAACGTCCACTTCGGTTCCAATCGACGCTTCTTCAGTACAACCATGACGCACCAGCAGCACTGTATGACTATCATCTTGGAAGCTATGCAAGAAGAAGAAGCGCTCGAAGAACCTTACTTGGAGCATACAGTTCACTGTCTCAGCTACCTGCGACAAGCAACACTCTGCGCAGCGGATACTACGCTCGAGCCTCCGATCATGCTTTCGAGTAACTATTCGTCCACAGAACGGATAGGAGCAACACATACATGTTTCGACTGGCCAGATTTTTACAAACACATGAAGTCAAATTGGCTCGCATGGAAGACGGCCAATGATCAAGGCACCAAGTAAATGTAGGACCAGGTACGGCTATTGTGTTCTGCACGGGATGCTCAATCACTTATTCAGTATTACAGATCTCTATCTACATATGAAAGCCCCTCCCTCTTGGGTTAATGAAATTCACTATCGCTTGTAGCAAGACTGTACAAACAAATCTTGAGGTTTTCTGGAATTCCCTCGATGTTAGAATGTAACATACCCCGCACCACTTCAATGCGGCTGATGATCAGCCGAAGGTGGTGGGTGGTTAGGAGAGATTAAGGTAGCGAACACTCGGTCGTCACGCACAACTAACACCGACAGACTATGGGTATATTCATCCATGCAATATATACAGTGCAGAACAAACTCGCATAACGGCATCAATAATGCCCACCCTCCAACCCACTCTCCTCATCCTGCGACGACGTAGTCTTCTTCATTTCATCAAGGTGAATACCTGAAAGGCGAGACGTGGTAGCGATTGTTGTTGTGGGGGCAACGCTGCTGAAAAACATGGAAGATGAATGAGGACGTGTCGCTGTCTTGCTATCCCATGCCCTTCCAGATGCCACCCGAAGAATGAGCATCTGGGGTGACAGACACTGAGAATGTTGTTAGAACGCATGGTAAAGGGTTGGAGAACACTGCACTTGCCGTGAACATGACATAGAACGAGAGAAAGAGGATTGATATCTCGCTATTGAGACCAAACGAAACGAGGAATGCAACACCACACAGCGTGTATGGGAGCGCGGACTCGACGATGATCGCGGCTATACTGAAATACGTTTCAGCGATAGCAGGTCCGAGTTGTTTCTGCGCGAATCGCGCGTAAAACAAAATACGGCCGCATATCAAGCTGGTGACCAAGACGTTCAAGCCGATCGATGTCGCGGCGTAGGTGAGAGCAATGTGGGCGGCGAGCCCAACGAAAAAGTTGGCATTTGGAGTTCCGGAGACGTAGAGTTCCAGAATGCCGAATGCTGGAACAATCCTATTGTAGCTTTTGTGGACGGAGAGTATGATGTAGACTGACCCAAAGTCGCCAGCCATAGGAAACAAGGCAAAATGATGATTCTCCGGTCCCGCCAGACAACCAAGCATCGGTAGATCTACGAAGTAGCGTGTGTTCACAACATTCTTATTAGTGGTTTGTGATGTGCTCACCAAAAGCCCGTCACTCATCAGTTGGAGAATAATCGAAGCTGTCGTACCCATGGTCTGGTACCAGACAGACGCGTAAGCCGCAAGGTATGCCGCCGATCCTCCTGGATAATTAACATTGACGATCCACATCTCTTCGCCTAGGATGGATTGCCCGACCATAAAGATGGTGATGAGAATTAGTGAAACTGTGCTAAAGAACATGAAGAAGCGGGCCGATTTTTCGTGTCTCGAGTCGGATGTGGCATAAGTATGCATGGTCTTTGCATACAGCATAAGCTCGACGCCTGCAATGCAAATGAGGGAATGTGGGGTTTGTCGAGACAGAATGCTTACCATAGAGGATCGCATTGAAGGTGTTACCGATGTAGAATGAGTTTTGGAAGAATGAGTTGGACATGTCTTTCCGGGTTGAGAGTTTCCGAATCCTCAGGAGATCCTTGGAGGCACTGAATTTGAGAACGTCGCCGCCAACTCTTCTTGCCTGAGCAACAACAGCGAGGGGGAAAAATTGCTTTCGCCCGCAGTACGGACATCAAAGGAGTTCGCAGTCAGTCCAGACCCCCACGCCCAAGTCCTAAATTAGTCCACAGGACCGACGCCCATTAATATCACAGGACGGCTCACAGACACAACCTTGTGTTCTGAGCTTCGAATGGGGATTCACGCCAGTAAATGGGGTACGGCATGTGACCTAAAAACAAAGATAGTAGCATCTATGACTGTCCCATAAGGATCGTGGTTTCGCCAGTTGGCAACGGCGATATCGTGGCCAGCTGGTCTCCAAAAATAGCAACGGGGACCTGTCAAGAATGAATGGGGTTATTCGAATCCTGGTGCTCAGTTTCCTGGCTGTGTCCTGGGGTGGCGGGCCACGACGCTCGAACTCGGCTTGACGATCCAAAATAACACGGCGAATGTTTAGATCCGATCGTCGCCACAAGAGGCGTCGAAGAGACTGTCAGTGATGCGGCCAAGCGGCCAAGCCTGCTTCCATCAGCATCACCAGTTGTCACCAATTTTCCCATACCGCATATAGTATCGATCATGCTTCATGACGACCAAGTTGGGGGGTCGCTCTGCGCGCCGAACACTGGTCCTTGGGTGCCGACAATATGAGAGCTCCAACGGTATGTCACGCAGTCCTTGAGAAGCCTCGTGTGGGAATGACAAACTTGAAGCATGTAGTACTGAAAAACTATTTTGCATACAGCTCGGATAAGGTCAGCGGGGCGCTTGAAAATGGGAAGGGCGGAAGAGAGGCCGACTGTTGAAATAAGGCGTGCAAACTTTTGACTTGTAAGCATGATTAACCCCGATGAAGCCAAAGGTTCGTCGAGCGCCGCCTCTGACTCGCGTTTTAGCATAACTTTGGAGACGAATGTTTTGCACAGATTGGCACGTGGGGCTCGAGATACCGCACCAAATTCGATGTAGTCGCGCAACTTGCGCTATTCGTGCTGGCCGTGCATGTGGTGGTGAAATTCACGGCCTTTACGTACCTTCAGCGGGGCAAAGGGCTCACGGAAGACCATGGCAGCAAGGTCACACACGGTGAGAAGCAAGCCTGAAATCCACTTACTACCCGTTCACTGACGTTCTCTCGTTGTGTAGCGTCTGACCAATGGAGCTTCGAGCAAAGGCCCGTCGCTCTGCAACTTGATAACAATGTTCGTTACGGACTACACTCCTCCCCAGAGTGGTCAACCCTCGTACCCGGCGATGGACATATCTACCTTGGAGAAGATCACCAGCCCGCCATGGTGTCCATGTTCCACCAGCTCCGCTGCATAGACGTCGTCCGCGAACAACTCGCCGTCCCCAGACGCAACCGCCACGCCGAGCTAGCCCAACACTGCATGAATTACCTGAGACAAATGATTTTATGCCGTGGGGATAGTTTTCTTGACCCTTATCAGTATCCGTCGAGGATATCAGGAGTTGAACCGAATCCCATTCGTCAGTGCTGGGATTGGGAGGTGGTTTACAGGGCAACGATGGAGAATCAGGAGGAGCATGCCCGATGGCTCGATGGAGGTAGATAATGCCACTGATGTATGCATTAGGGAAACCAAGCTTCGTGAATAGGATACGTTCTGGCACGAGTGATGGGTGACCCCGACGTCTTTCGGGGTCTGGTTATCCGTGCAGTAATTCAACTCAAATGGGCGTACAGTTGGTCATGCGTATGTCGGATTACTGGTGCGTATTCTTTTTCTCAAGCGTGTCCCAAGGGTCCGGGAGATCTCGCACTCGCAGTTCTCGCATAACCATATAAATATTTCTTGGTCGACACCCACGAATTCATCCTTCCCGTCTCTGTATCCAACCCTCTTTCTGACCACCACCATAGTAGGTCAACGGTGCTGAGTTCTCCCTGTCTAGAGCCACTGAAGATCTTCAGGTGGATAGATGGCTAATTTGGTCACGATCATGTAAGTCGTGGTTTCAGACAAGCGGAACATCGCGCCAAAACGCACCGGCATCTGGCGTTGCGCCTATGGGGGAGCATGAGCAAACGCAGGACGCAAATCCCCTTGGGGACTGGAGAGTACCAGGGAGTGGTTGCTTACCTTGTTCCCGCTTCAACCATGCCAGATCTTCGGGCGCATAGATTTCTATTAGGTTTAATGAGTCGCGGTGCCAGTGAGCATCCAGGTCATTGTACTACACACCGTTATCCACCCCTACAGGGTCACGTGAGCAAAGTTATAGAATATGCCAGTGATGTTTGCTTACTCTCCGTGAACTTCAGCCAAGCTAGATCTTCAAGAGGGTGGCTTTCTGATCCAACTTTAAGATCTGGTGACGGAGAACATCAAAAGGTGGCAATTACAGACCAGTCTCCAGGCCTGAAACAGGGCCGCCGTTAGTGAATTACATCCCATCGAAAGCAATACACACTTACCATCGTTTCGCTTGGCGAGTTCTGTGCCTGCAGACGTCATTTAGAATTACAAGAACGAAGATGACCTGTCGACTTGGCCACAAACCATGGGTGACATCGAGTGGAATTGCATAGACGCTGAGAGAGACCGTCATGACAACCCCGATCAAAGAGACGAGCGTGGATGACTTGATAGCGAACATGACTGTGTTTCGCGTAGATACCTCAAAAGGACAACCCACGGTGATACGTTCACTCGTACTTTGAAGCACCTCTTTATCCCATCTTGAAAAAAAAAATTCGATGAGGGGGTGCAACAATAATGCTATACACGGGCCAGGTCGAGGGCTTCCATTCGAGCTCCATCCATGATGGCACCATCATGGGATTCATCAGGGGCGTGAGAGAGCACAGGGTGTAATATTATCGAGCAGATATCCCATGCGGGGATAAGGGAAACAATTGAGTCACTGAGCCGCCCTCGTCGGAAGAATCCTGGGACCGATCAGAAGTCTGGACTGAAACACTAGTAAGATGAAAGGGGATATCATTTGATGAGTCACTGATATTTGATTTAAGCCAGTGCACCGAATCCTAAGAACTGACTGGCTGAGAGGGCAAAATGTGGCCGGCCCACGCCACAAAGGTGTACTCACTGAAAAGCAATCAGCGAAATGTCAACCCTGTCAGATCTCTGAAATGCAGTCGAGTAACGTTATCGTTTGACGCATATCTATGAATGTAGTAAGTATCTGGGAATTTTAATTGATGGACCCAAGCACAGGACCTGGGCTGGCTGAATATGGTAACCTAAAGCCTTGCGCCAGTTTGCCTCGCTAAAGTTTGTCCCAGATTTTAGATCAGTACACTCAAAGTTCTCAAAGTTCCTACTTACAATAGTCCTGTACACGCCGCCCATCCCTGTCCAGCTCGCGGGCAACAATCCACATTCCTATTTCTCATTGGGTTCCTCGGCGATGGGCAGAAACTACTCCACGAAAGCCCAAGAATAGACACTTTCCCATGATAACGAAGGGAATAGGAACGATACGTGGCGGGCCTTGAAGAGGCGAGACATGAATCCGTCAGTCACGACGGATTGCAATGCTCAAATCCCAATTTCCGTCCAACGCCGCGGACGTCCGCATGCCCGCGTCGTCGGTCTCGAGGAGAAGACTGTCGGCGCAGAGTGCGCACTGCGGCGCTTTGTCGCGCTCCGGACCACACAGAGCGTCGATGGAGGTGAGGAGCGTGCGGAGGCGAGGAGCGTGCGGAGGCGAGGAGCGTGCAGATTGCTGGGAAGGTTGCTACACGTGACCCATTGACGCCGGGTACGACCGGCAAGCAGATGTGACATTGGTACATCTTGACAAGAGTTTGACAGAACATCCGAGTCGAGGCGCCCCACTGGGGAAATAATTGTGAAACAGGTTTCGGGTGTCCGTGACACTTCGGTTGATCAGTGCAGTTTGATCCTAGTCCTGCGCAGTGTGCACAGGGTCGTTAGGTCGCATGATGTGACACGTAGCACGCCACATCGTTCACTGCCAGGTATCCAGACTATGGAACCTGTCAGTCGCGGCCGCAATCAGAGGCAAAATGCTCTTACACGGTCGATAAGGGGTGTGGGTTTTAAATATCTTCAAAGATTGGCCCATCACGGAGTCCAGGACTGAGCTTCCTGCTCTGTAATCATGCACCAACCCATTGACTTACACTTGCAATGAAAGTCGCAACCCCAGTCCATTCAAGTTGAGGTGACTTCGTAGGTTCGCGTAAGCAGAGTGTGATTTGGAGTCTCATAGGATGGTCGACGAAGTGGTTTCAAGGTTTCTCCAAGACTCGTGTGCCAAGGGGTGCATCGCCACTCGGCCACCCACGTGACGCATTTCAAACTCAGATTAAACTCCGTGCACTTTTCTCTATTGGTTGTCGAGGGCGGCGACCTTGGGGTTCCAGATCGGGCCAGACATGACAGACTGACAGCTGTCACAGGAGGCCGGGAGGCTAGTGTAGTGCAGATCTGACAGACCGCTGCTACTCGTAAGGTGACATTTTCCTGACGAGTCCTTTACCCAGAAACCCTCCCTGGCACTGGCACCGGGGTAATCTCCAGACAATTGAATCGGAGCGTGAAGCAGAAGCTCAAAAGTTGCTGCACTTCCCTGTAACTTTTTGGTTTCGAAGGTCCCCTTTTTGTTAACTCACCCATTTTTAAAAATAATTAAATATTCTATGCCAAGCTTCCTCAATCCGGTTAGTTCGCGGCGGTTCTTCGCCTCGGTACCGTTTGTCACGTCTGGTGAGATCCACTTTATTTCTTGAGCTGGTGCTGTCGATGTAATATTCAATCCGCTGGTGATTTTTACCCTTTGTTGCTTGTGTGGTCAGTCGTGGCACTAGGTGAATTTAATGTTTCGTTCCTCTCCAATTCACGAAAACGTATTGACTGAAGGCATCGCATGGAACAACACGGACAGGGATCTTCGTCGACACCCTCAACTACAGCCTCGTATTGTCCGTGTTTCCCTTCAGACTTGAGGATCTCGGATACAGTGATGTATCCGGGTTGAATGGGTGGCTGCTGTTTATATATGTACGTAGTCTGGTTCTCGTTTGCGACTCTCCACTGCGGGATCATCGTATATCTATCATCCCTTGCAGTCAGGTGCTCTTGTCCTAGGTAACTTCTTCCCCTTCAAAGCCACTTCGCATTACCTGACCTCGGTTTTCGCTTCAGCGACCCCCCCAATAGCAACCCTTTCCGAGTACCTCCGCTCTCGCCGTTCTATAATGCTGGGTGGACTCTTCTCCCTCCTCCTTTCGCAGCTTGTCCTAATGGAGGCACCCTCGTTCGCGGTAATGTGTGTCGGGAGACTTTTTGAGGGGATCAGCTCATCAGTGGTGTTGACAGCTGGTTTGGCGTTGATGTGAGTTCCCTCTGACGGTGGTGGAGTTGTGGGTGCATGGACACTGATACGGTGGGGTTTGTAGATGTGATACAACGCCAGGAAAAGACATTGGGTGTAAGTTGCACCCATCTTCCCCCTGTCCCACGAAATTCGGGAACGCTCGTGCTGACCACCCATTCTATCCCGCTCCTAGCCCAGATGGGTATCGTCATGGCAGGCGTGCCTCTAGGGTGCGCTTACTTGCACTTATCCCCTATCCACGACGCCCTCACACGGATCGTACAGATCTCTGCTTGGACCCCCCGTCGGCGGCGCGCTCTACGCGCGCTGGGGCTACCGTGCCCCGTTTGTATTTGGAATGATCTTCACCGCGCTGGATTTTGTGGGACGAGTACTTGTCATAGAGGGTCTGCCTCATCAGGATCAGGATCAATCACACGAGAATGAAGCATATGACTTGGCTGAGAAAGTCGCTAACACGCCGGGAGAACCGCAAGGCCAGACACCTATACCATCCCAGAATTCCAGGTCGTTAACCGCCGCTGAGCAACCCAAGCTTCCGGGTTCTTCTATGCTGGACAACAGCCATCCGACTGGAACCAATCAGCCTCATAGAAAAACAGGCGATCCATCCATCCTCCTAGTTTTCTGGCGCCTGTTGACCACGCCCCGCCCACTAGTAGTATTCATGGTCGTGTTCTTCTGTTCGTAAGTCCGGCATTGTCCTCTTCCCACCGTGTCTTCCGTCTCCAGTTAACTTTGTGTTAAATTTTCCATTCGTGATTAACACAGAGCTGCTTTCCTGGCTGCAGACGTCACCATGCCCTTGCACACACAGGAGATATGGGGGCTGAACTCTGCAAAGGTGGGGTTGGTGTTCATCGCCGCAATTATCCCAACCATAATATGTAGGTATCTGCTGAACATCAGACTGCAATTTAATAACGACTTTTCTTTTCCTGTGCACATCACCAGCTTCACCCCTTGCAGGTTACCTCTCCGACAAGATTGGCCCTGAATGGGTCGCTACTGTCTTCTTGGTAGCCGGCATCCCGTGGTGGGGTGCTCTAACGAAACAGTTCTCACTTGCATTTTTCGTTGTGTCGTTCGCGGTGGAGAGTGAGTCGCTTGTCTCTTATCTGTTCCTCCACCAGTGGACCTTGTCCTTCAACCCTCGGCTCACACAAACATCGACGTGGTCCTGACAGATTTCTTCATTGGTGCTGTCGTTTCGCCGATTACGACGGAGCTTGCGGCTGTGACGCGACGTATGGACGGGATTGGGTGTAGGTTTCTTCTTCGCTTTAGGTCAGTCTTGGATCCGTGTTCTGATTCAAGACGTCGTGGCCGGCTGTCCTATAGATGCACACACGTACGGAGTATTCAATATGGTTTATGGATTGGGAAACACTGGTCAGTGTTTCAAAGTTCAGACTCCTGAGCGTTGCGTTGTTTCGGAGTCACGGCGCAGCTGCTGACATGCATTCTTGACCGCCAGCGGGATCGATCATTGGGGGACAGGTTTGATACTCTTGCAACTTGACATTCTATGACTGATCTATCACTTTCTCTTGTTCAGATTTATGACCGCTCGCCTATCGGATGGGCGATCATATGCTACATCAATGTCGGGATAATCGTTCCGTGTGTGGTTGCGATACTGTGGTATATGGGCGAAAAGCCAATCCTGCAGAGGATAATACATCGTAGCACGAGTGTGGAGACGGGGTCTCAAAATACCACAGGAACCGAGCAGAACATTGTTGGCAATTCGGTTTAGCGTTATAGCATAGGGGTAGGTAGCGTAGTAACAGGGTACTTCAGAAGCTAGGTAGAGTTGTGCCGGTGATCGGAAGGATGCGCACACTGACTGGTGCCTCATGGGAAGGTTTCCGATATCCTTACATACCACTGTTGTTATAGAACCTACTTAACTAAGGGGAAGAAAAGACTCGATGCCATGAACCGGGGGTCTCGAATGTCTGTACGACTCCGCAGCTCCACGGCGCATGTTCATAAACAGCGACACCTCATCTTCAGTTCACCAGAAAGCTCATGTGTCGGCCACGATCCAGCGTGGCCCTAGATTATCATTCGGCGTACAAAACTAACTAGGAACAACTGACCTCCCCAAAGTCGTAGGTACCTGGAACCGCCGTGGGGCACCCAGCTCGATCTTGATGCGAATTACAGTTTTTCTGATCATCCGCACTCTTGCAGCATCGCAGACAAAACCGATTTGCAGACGGTTCCACCCTTTTCGTTGAAAACACGAACATGACGCGCAACGATACGTCGATGGTCAACAACCGATATCACCCCGACATCGAAAGACGTCTTACTGTTCGATGAAGCTTGCCCCATAGCCTCCAAACGTGCACTGTGCACCGTCGGGGTACCGGACGTCAAACTGTCCGCCATCATCGTCGTCCGCAAACGGGAACTTGCTGGCGTCCATGCAACCCGTTATCTGAAGTAAACAATAGTTTGTCAGTACTCCCGACAAGCCCACTCTCGCGGCGGTAACTCGAATGGTCCACCCACTTGCACGTATGATCCATCCGGCGCTGACGAGTACGCAGCCCCTGTAATGAACCCGTTCGGGAAAGGGTTTCCGCACCCACTTCCATCCGTAGATTCCGTACAGTATGCAATACCGTCTTCCTCTGCATCGGACACCATCTCTGCGACAAAGAAAGGGGTCACAGCGGGCGGAAACGGGGTAAATCAGGTACCCACCGCCCGGATTCTGAGGTAGCAACAGCGCGAACACATTCGGTCCAGAGACGTACACCGTCGTCGAGGCAGACGCGTCCCCCGTCGGCTCTGGCGTGGGCTGTTCGTTCTGGCGTCGCCGCTTGGTGGGTGTGGCCGCCCGCAACTGTGCCAGTCTCTTGCCCGCGCCAGGTCTCACTTTCGTCGCGTTTCTGCGGAGAGGTGTGTCTCTCGACGTGCTTCTGTTTTTGTTTTTGTTACGCCGTATCGCTACCGCCCTCGGTGCGCTCGTGGATGATGTGTTGTGGGGGTTGTCATGTGCGGGTTTGGGAGCTCCGACGAGTTTCCTGGGCATGGTCTGGGATGCAGCGGTACGGTATCTAGAGAGATCAACAGTACCCTGGCCGATCTTTCCTGACGCGCCCGGCGCGACGAGACAGAGGTAGAAGATGACCGACATTGCAATGATATTGGAAAATGTGAGGGGGAGCATAATGTGTATTCCAAAAGGGCGAATGGAATGGAGAAGTCAAAGTATGGTATGTCTGCTTGCTCTGCAAGCACGGCGGGCAGGGTCTAGTTGTGAAAGTATGATATTATGATTGTTATAATGTCAATCATTCTAGGCTGACATTCGCGCGTCACGGTCACGTGGGTTGATTTTGCACAATCTCGTCGCCGAATCCGCGGTGCGAGATTGTGAATGTTCATGACTATTCATGCCCACATAGGATTGGTTCGTTAAGAGACTCTGAACATGCGGACGTCCTTCCGAGAATGCCAAATCAGGGTTAGCGTACCTCTATCAAAACTGATATTCGTGGGCCCTCTCTCTTCCCACTTCAACTATCGAAACTTCTTGCAACGATGAACCGCCAAACGGAAAGGAAAGGGAGAAAAGGATAGCTCTCCCCGTCCACTGGTCATGAAGCGAGGTTCAACATCCACACATCAGGACCAACCTTGGTGCCCGACAGTCCCATGAACCGCGTCCGCCCCCGCAAAAAGTCCACCCGCTTCACACCCTTTTGGTACTGCTCATCCGCGGCCTTCTTCGAGGGCGCACGCCCACACCGGTTGCGGAACGCAGTTGACACCTCGTCTTTGAGCGCCTGCTTAGGTAGCGCGTTGTACTCGGATGGGAGCACGGGGAGATGAAGGAAACGGTACAGCGCTTCGAGGAGGTCGCAGATCGAAACGTAATGTTTCGTGGGCGGGATGGTCAGCCGCCATGGGAATTTGTCGATGACGAGCGACATGGTGTGCATGCTAGGTTGTGTCGCTGCTTCCTCGAGTGCCTTGGCCGGAATGGATGCACGCGGGTCGCGGAAGAGCATGTAGGGGGGAAGAGAGACGTCGTAGATGATGGGTGGGATGTCGGGATGGAAAGCGAGTAGAGGATGGATGCCAGTGGGGCCCTTAGGTGGAGGAAGTGGTTCCTTTTGGTGCTGGGGAGGGGTGCGAGACCCCAGATAATCGGAGGAAGAAGACAACGAATGGGTGGGAGAAGGTGATGAATAATGCTCAGGAGGGGTGGGGGGCCCGGATGACTCAGGCTCTCTCAGATAGACCACATCTGAGAGCGATGAGTAACTGTAACGCTATGGGAACGGGTCATACCTTTGTATGTAGTATGGTGCTCTGGGGGTAATGCTTCGAAATGGTTCTCCAGGTCCTCAAGTGTCCATGATCGTTTCTAGACTCTGATGGTTAAAGAACGTCCGCGGGAGGAAAACGAGTTCCTCACTTCTTCGAGTATTGTTATCCACTGGCTGTCATGGGTCACAGCGATCTTCGCAGCTGGTTCCTATACAACTATGAGCTCAAGTCGTACCTTTGAGTAAGATCAGATGCTACGAGCCTTTGTCAATAAATACTGATTGATAATCTCTGATGGATAAGACACCTGGCCAGTATGTGTTGGAATGTGACCGAACTGGAGAAAGCACAGCGAAGTATACCTGTGATATCTGTGGCACATGTTGAATTACTACATTGCTCTCGGGAGTCTCTGTTTCTGCTGTGTTAGTCGAGTCCCCCGCTAGTGCCAGTGTGCTTAAGAACCGAGTGGCGACGGAGAGCATGTCAAGCGATCCGGCCTGTCCTTGTTCACTTTTTCCTCTCCTAGAGGCGTTGGGCGTGATCGTAAATCCACGTATGAAAATGGTTTGATTGTTTTGCCCTTGACGGTCTGGTGGAGGTCCGATCTTGCGCTTAAAGCGACCTGCAGGCTGCCAAACCGAGTCTTCCCGCATAACTCGTTCATCTACTTCCATCACCGTGCAATACACGCCGACTGGGTTAGTGTTCGCAGCCGTCTGCATATTGAATGATGCAATGGACCACGAACACGTTTTATGGAACCCAGTGAGTAGGTAGAGCGAGCTGGATCGTGGCCATCCGAGGCGATGTCTAAAACGCTCCAGCCAATCGGCTCCATGTTCCCTCGCGCATTTTTCAAACGATCGCCTAAGCTCGAGCTCGAGCTCAAACGATTGTGCCCCTTGAGGTAAGATAATATGTGCCCCGTCATTAGACAGGGTGGCACTATAATGAGTTGTCCTACGGCTAACAGTGACATCAGCTGCTTTTGGGTGGTTATGGGAGGAAGTCGGCATACGTGACACCACCAACGGTCAACACTTCCACTTGGTCAACATCCCACGGAGTTTCGGGGGATGAGACTACCTCACGAGGCAGGATGTCTGAGCCGCCGCAACGAGCCTCATCCTCAATCGGACGCAAGTTCGTTGGGAAGTAAGCGGTTTCTGGAATGGATTCAAGGATATTGAAAAAAACGTCGAATCGCCCTCGTTCATCGACAGTGCCAACGTCCCCAATCCTGAGGCCGACGCGCTGGTGAGCCTGTGGCAATAGATCTGGGTCAGGATTCCACAAAGGATAGCCCTGTGTGAATAGATGTTTTCCAAACGCAGCCTGCTCGGAAAGAAGGGGCTGAAGGGGAGGCATACTAGAGCTCAGCTGGTGAGTAAATCGATCGAAAGGAGTACTGTCAGCCAGTTGACTAGTGACTCGAGAGGTTGAAAACATTCCCACCCTGTTGATATATTCCCCGAGATAACCAAAAGCGGGACCATTTCAAGTTACCTGTGTCGGCGCTATGTAGAAGGTCATCAGAAGCCGGCTCATTACCAATGCTCCAAGGTTGGGCGCTAGCCTAAAATGATTACTTTTCTCGCCTAGCATCTGCTTGTTCCATGCTTTCCCGTCTGTTGTCCCTTCCTGCGTCTGGTGACTAACCCGCAACGCTGCAGACGAGCAAAGAATCTCGGAGGATTGGTACCTTGAGATGCAACTGCTGTGAGCACTATCCGGTGCCTACCAACCCATCACATACATATACACCACGAGAATTTGAGAGCTCCTGCTGGAAGCAAGCGGTTACAGCCTGAGTGCGTACCTACGAGTATGCGCTCGTTGCGTCACAGGCCGCCAGCGCAAGTGCTTGGTCGAAGCTCTATCGTTACATGCATTGCTTCCATTCAAAAGGACAGAAACCTTCGATGGTGGTACAACTTGAAGGAAACAAGGAGAATGAGTCTGAGTTACAGCTTGAAGCTTGACGTAAAAGTTGACGGCGAACGACAAATAGCTGCTACTGATTGCCAAGACCGCTCTCGGGCTCAGTCGGTGTACATGGCATTGCCAGCTGGTCCTGCTACATACCAACAGTCCCTAGAACCAACTTACGTAGTGCCGTTTTCATCTGGAATGTTACAGGCAAGAGTCACCAATTGCAACGTCGGGTCCGTAATAGTTGTTGTTGTACTTGTACAGTAATGGAACTAGTATGATAATGGTGACTACAAATACTTCTACCGGGCCAACTCCGAGCATGTCAATCAAACTTTCAAGACCCGGCATTCATCACCTCCTGCATGGCGATCCATACACCCCTGTCCACATCCACCTCCCCCTGCCCTTGCACCCGACCCCGCCGTCTGTCCTTCCCGCTGACCCCTACTTGCCCCGAACGTATCGTCCGCGGTCCTTGTGATTGCTTCGCGAGATGTCTCACCTCCGCAAACTCGTCCGTCGCCTGGGCCCGCAAAAAGGCAGCGTTCTTTGCCCTGTGCACCAAACAATTGGGTCGTTGATATCCCCCCACCCCTGCACCTTCCTCCACCATACCCACCCCAGCCTCGTCCGCACC